>VMBQ01002655.1:44935-126102 GCA_007657795.1 Dreissena rostriformis
CCGAGACAAGCTCATTTATGGCCATTTTTGACCTTTGAACTCAAAGTGTGACCTTGACCTTGGAGATATCGACGTAATTATTTCGCGCGACACACCGTCCAATGATGGTGAACAAATGTGCCAAATGATTTTAAAATATGACAATAAATGACATAGTTATGGCCCGGACAAGCTCATTTATGGCCATTTTTGACCTTTGAACTCAAAGTGTGACCTTGACCTTGGAGATATCGACGTAATTATTTCGCGCGACACACCGTCCAATGATGGTGAACAAATGTGCCAAATGATTTTAAAATATGACAATAAATGACATAGTTATGGCCCGGACAAGCTCATTTATGGCCATTTTTGACCTTTGAACTCAAAGTGTGACCTTGACCTTGGAGATATCGACGTAATTATTTCGCGCGACACACCGTCCAATGATGGTGAACAAATGTGCCAAATGATTTTAAAATATGACAATAAATGACATAGTTATGGCCCGGACAAGCTCATTTATGGCCATTTTTGACCTTTGAACTCAAAGTGTGACCTTGACCTTGGAGATATCGACATAATTATTTCGCGCGACACACCGTCCAATGATGGTGAACAAATGTGCCAAATGATTTTAAAATCTGACAATGAACAACATAGTTATGGCCCGGACAAGCTTGTTCCGCCCGCCAGCCCGCCAGCCCGCCCGCATTCGCCAATTTAATAACCAGTTTTTTCCTTCGGAAAACCTGGTTAAAAAAATATTTAAGTACCCGCAAAACTATTATATTATCTGTATACAATAACTCGAGGAAGTTTATCACTTTTTCTGTTGTCATAACTGTGTTTGTTTTGACAAGCACACACATTTAACTGCTTTTCAAATTCATCTGGCATTGTTACAAAATGTAAATTATGATTATTTAATGATGAGATATTTATACTATTTGAGCATCTTTTACTATTCAAATGCTCAATATTGATATAAAAAACTAGTAATTGTGCACTAACTTGTAATCTGATGTAAAGATTTATTTTTTTAATTATACCAAGCTACAATAATAAATTGGTAGCTTGCAAGATAAAAAACCAGCCTCTTACCTCTAATTCTCTGCTTACCTGACCAGTGGTTCATTAGGACCATTCTGAATATGTAATCCTCTGCTTACCTGACCAGTCGTTCATTAGGACCATTCTGAATATGTAATCCTCTGCTTACCTGACCAGTCATTCATTAGGACCATTCTGAATATGTAATCCTCTGCTTACCTGACCAGTCGTTCATAAGGACCATTCTGAATATGTAATCCTCTGCTTACCTGACCAGTCGTTCATTAGGACCATTCTGAATATGTAACCCTCTGCTTACCTGACCAGTCGTTCATTAGGACCATTCCAAATATGTAATCCTCTGCTTTCTCAATGGGTATAGGCTCTCCAAGCTTTGTTGCTGGGCCGGTGAAGAAGGCAGTCTCCAGTTCAAAGTCAAACAGCTTGCATGTGCTGAATACTGGCGGCTGGCCTGTAAAATGGGGCAAAAAATGCCTGATCTGCAAACATTTGAGCATGGTTCTGGGAAAACTAGGCTTAATGCATGTGCCTTAAGTGTCATAATAGATAAGCCTGTGCAATCCACAAAGGTCAGGGACGATACTTTCCGCACAAACTGGATTTTTCTTAGAAGAGACTTCTTATAAAGTTAAACAAAAACAGCTGAAAGGGTCGTCTCTGCACAGGCTTATCTAGGACAACACTTCATGCACATGAACAAGATTTGTTTCATTGAATTTATTTTCATGCAAAGCCAAGATTCTTTCTATATAATTCCCACCAATAGCTTTTTCAGACAAGACTTACTTTCATCCGGACAGACCTGTCCGTTGGGTCTCCTGATAGGTGTACCAGACACCACCACAGATGAGGACCGGCCATGGTAGCCCACTGGGATGTGAGTCCTGAAGTGTAACATCTATGCATTGAATACATCAATCAGTTTCTTTGAATTACGCTTTAAAGGGACTTTTTCACAAAAGACCCTTTATAATTTTAGCAATTTCTAATGATTATTAAATAAAATTCGTAAATGAAAATTTATTTTCAGTATTAGTCTATGTCATTAGTGTTATTTCACTCACTGATGCACATTATTTATTTATTTTATGAATCTTTTGACAAACTGTCAAGAGGTCCCTTTAAAGTACCAATACCATAAAGAGATAGTTTGAGCAGTTCCACTGAAAAACCTGTATTACTACAAGTCACAATAATGGTGATGTTAAAAAAATTCAACTTCAGTGTCATGATTTTGATAATGGTTCACATGCCTGTTGTTGTTAAAGTTCCATAAAACTAAGAGGCATAAAACATCAAAGCAACCTTGCATGTGGAAAGTAATATACAATAACTAAATGCATAAATGCACTAATAATATTTATATCATTAACGCAGGTTTTTCTCATGAAATTGCTCATTTTCAATATTGAGACATAGCTGTCCGCAAAAGAGTTATGAGAGGCGCAGTGGCATATTGGAACTGGTGCCAGGCTAGATCTCCACTCAGGCCGTGTTCTAAAGACTTAATCCATAAACACAAAAACTGGTTACTCCCAGTAAACGTATAAGTTTCTCAATTAGCCTAAGAATATATGCTATCAATCCTAAATAAATAGGTTTAATCTAGCTGTCAACAAACATTTTGCATTCCATAATAAAATATTCTGTTTATTAAATGTATATACGAGTCATACAAATATTACAGCTGATTGCTTTTGTTTTTGCTTTTATATCTTTCAACCAGAACTCATCTAATTATCAGAACTATCAACGACATAAATGGAAACAAAACATCTTAATACATATTATTTCTTTTTCCTCAGCCATCACAATTTTAAACCCAGTACAACAAACAACCAAAAATAAACATAGACAATGACCATTTTGTTAATTAAAAAAATTAAAGACCCATTAGCAATCTTCACGGTTATATATTTAAACCACTAGCCTGAATCATTATGCCTTATGCTTTATTAGAAACATACAAATTTAAATCCATTAGCCAGCCTATATAAAATATTAATTTCTAGTAGCCCGAATAACAATTCACCAGCACCGAGCTGTCGGGCTTATAGTAAGCGTGAAGACTGCCCATTAGTCATAAAGATTCTATGCGTACCAATTTGGCATGAGGGCGTTGTCTTTGCCTCTGAACATGACTCCCACATTGTAGGCATGGTTCTTGGACGAGTAGAAATCTGTGTAGTCACCAATCTTGGCAGGCATGTGCATTGTGGCCGCAGACTGGGGAACAAGCGCCCTTAAAGTACAATGATTTAATATGAGAATTTAATTTTATTCCTAAATTATGACATTATTGACAAAATGTGCTGAATCACCACAATATGGCAGTACCTTTGGTTGATTGTTTTTGTTTGCGTATGAAATACTGTCTGATATGATGATACTGTGTCCTGATTGAAGTTTGCAATAGTAGACAATTTTTAACTGTTTAAAAGAATTCTGCATGGTTAAGGTGATATTAAACAAGGCTTGTCACCATAGAATGACATATGCCCCCTTTTTCCACATTTTTCTGAACCTAAACGCAAAGTGTTTTTCCACATTTTTCGAAACCTAAACGCAAAGTGTGACGGAATTTCAGACGAACAGACAGACGGACAAAGGGACAGTGCGATCACTATATGCCCACCTTCGGGGGCATACAAAATTAGATAATTCATACCAGAATATTAATTGATGCATGTTTTATACGATATATGAAGATGCATCAGGAATACAATAATCCTTCAATTTCAACAGCAGAAAAATAGAAATTAGTGATTACTGTATAACTGGAGAGTAGATTTATCATTGGATAATCCTTGCCAAAATCATGTCCAACCAATAGAAGCAATTGTAACAGATTGATTAAGGCCTACGAAATGAAACTGCATCTACTAACCCATTTTTTATTATTATAAAAATTGCAGAATTTTAAGAATTGCAAATTTTATGTAATGAAATGTGAATATTGTTATTTCTTTAGGGATTTTTAATTTCCATTCTTTTTGATTATTAATTATCCCCAACAGCATTAAAAAACACTTAAACAAAGGACATAATGCTTGCAATTGCATGTACTGTTATCTTATTTTATTTTTTTAAATTACTTATTAGATAAACTTGATACGTACTTGGTTCTAGGCTCCTCACTCATTGGCCTAGCACCCAAAGTACGAAAGATGGTTGCCCATCAAGTCAACCAACGAAGAAAAATTAGTTTCAATCCCTGACCAGCAAGGTAAAGTTTCAAAACAACTATTTTTTCAAATGAATGTTAAACTTCTGTAAAATGAAAAATATACAAAGATGCTCATAATAAAATGTTGGTACTTTTCTCTAAGAGCATGGTTATCGCGCAGGCCTGGTTCGTCCACTGACAGAATTCTCAGCAGTGTTTCCCGGGTCTCCTGCCATGCAGGGCGCCCAAGGGCCATAAATGCATTCAAACTTGTCTGAAAATGGTAAAAAAAAATCTGTCATGACATACATTCATTAAAACTTGTCTGAAAATAGAAAAAAAGAGCTCTGCCATTACATAAATGCTTCAAAGACACTACCCATATCAGCTAGGTTTATGATGTCTTTAAATTATGAAATGAAAATAAATATGTACTGGTAAGCTTAGACATTTATTGAATTTTAATATTTATTAACCTGCAGCATGGGAACACCTGGCTTAATGCACTTGCATAGTGTCCTCCCAGTCTGCAAGGGCACTTCAACAATTTCAGTTTTAATGGAAGTGCGAGTTATCATAAATCTGGCTCTGCTGAATGCTGAATGTATTATGCAGCATTAACCATTGTCAGGGTGATATGGGACAACGCTTTAAATTATTTCATAACACACAAGTGGGGACGGTTACCTCATCAAATACATGCTGCTGAGTCCTCATGACAGGTCCATTGAAGAACACTTTGACAACACCCAAATCCAGAATATGGTCACCAATAGCAACGCCGATTCGAGGCTTGGGCTGAAAACAATAAAAGAAGCATCAATTAGCAGGTAACCATTAAAAAAGCTTAAAGACAATCTGAGGAAAGACTTTCTACAGCATCATCAAGTTAAAAAAAGGAAAGGCTTATTAAAGATATCAAGATAAGACAATGAGGTGCCAAAAACCTTAATTCCCAAGGTTACTAATTTAGTAACTTTTCACCAATGCAGGGCCAAAACAACCTTTTTGGGAAAAGGGCCTCAGCCTTTTTTTAGGGGAAAAATAGTGAGATTTTTTCTTATTTGGGGAAAATAAGAGATTTGTATTTCATATGGCTAATGGAGTTGATACATAAAATAAATTATATTTGGTAGCCACAAAGATAGGAAGATACAGATACTCTACAGATACAGTTTCAAAAACTTGCACTGACTCTGGATTTAGATTACTTGGTGCCTTTGTCAGTCTGACATGTCTGAGTGGCATCAATAGTTTGAACCAGGGTCGGGAGGGTGACAACGCAGTCTGTCTCTGTGTCAACCTTGGCATGATCCGACGTAATACTAGAAAGATTGGGGCTTCTGTGACAGTGACTGTTGATTTCTTGAAAAATACCGTGATCCTTTTAGTATTCTTAGCGTCAGAAACTTTAAGTTTCTTGGTATAGTGAGCCCAGTTATGCGACATTTTTTTGGTTTTCGTATTTACTTCCGTGACCTTGTTTGTTAAGCATCTGCATGATACATGTATGTCGTAAAATTGAAGCAAGCTGTAAAGATAAGAGCAAATCAAACGCGTGAAAATAGACGCCGTAAAGGCACTAAAAGGAATAACTTACAGAGTATTTTTTAGTTGATACAATAATATTCCAAAAATATCCACATGACTGAAAATATTTAAAGTCGTAATAGCCTTTTTATGTAATCTATTTATAGCTTTTGAATTCTGCTCGTTCCGTCATTCAAAATTATGTCATGCTTGGCGAGGTAAGCACAACTAATTCGATCAATATGCATACCCCTCTAGGAGAATAATACGGGAGGTCATGAAAGGCATATTCAACCACAGCTCTGGGTTTTTCCAGCCTAATAGAAGGCTTGACAAGTAAACAATTTTCACTTTTATACGAAGTTTAGATATTATTTTTGGTGGGAAATTTTTCCAGTATTGGGGAAAATTTTGGTCAAATTAGGGGAAAACAAGTGGTTACTTTGGTTTGGGAAGCGGCTGATAATCAGCTTCTTCAAAGAAGGGTTTTTTGGCCCTGCACTGGCTTGTCTTTTAACGAAATTCATTATCAGCTTTTTTAATGAGTTTCATCCCTTACCTTATATTTCAAAAATAAAGAATGTTTTACAATCTTATGATAGAAACTTCCTAGTTATTAAATTGTTATTTTATTTTTTATTAATAATTCAACTTATTGAATTAAATACATTTGATAAATATGGGTTGCATTTAAATACAAAAGCATTTAAATGTAAAATTGTATGGCTAGTCAATTCTTTAAAAGGCCATTATGACAGATGTGAACAAAACATAGTGGAGTGTATCCTAAAGGTGTGTCTAAGGCTAAATGTTCATTGGTCAAAACATGACCTTGACAATTTCAGATACATCTATTGCAGATATTTATTGAATAATAATTCAATATTTATCTCAAATAACCATACGTTATACAACCAATTAAATGGAATCAATGAATATTTATTTTCATTGCATTTGCGCACTTTGAAAATTCTAAATAACATGTATTTTCGCGACGCCGCAACTAGACTGCACATACAGCCTTAAATGCTATAAATCCAAGTAATGACAGCTTTACTCACATTGTCTGCGGTGGAAAACACTCCATATGGAAGGTTTTGGATTGGAAAATGACTCTCTGGGCTAATGGGAATGAACGACATTTTTGCAGTGTTTCTCGAGTGGCTTGGTTTGTTAATATTAATGTCAGCTCCCAATACGATGGTCGCATATTCGATAACGGTTACACCGCAGTAAAACTTCCAATAGTGCACAGTGTCGTCTGAACTTCTGTCTTAAGAAAAAAAATCCTTTAGTAAAATAAATATGAATCGTTGTTGTTCGTTGTCGTGTAGGTTTTGTGAACTTTATTTATAACACGTGTGATAGTTCATATTCTTTGACACGGACTTGGAAAATACTGCATTATCTTTAAATGTAAAAATCATTTTAACTTTTTAAGAACAAAATGTAAATACAAATTGTACTTTAATTTCAATGATTTTAAGGCGTACACTAGAACATGGGATTTAATACTATTGAATTGAACTTGGCACAAAATATCAGACGTATTCGAGTAAAAAAAAATGGAGTTTGTAACACTGACGACAAACACATGCATTTCCTCTCTGCTCCTCGCACACTCTTCTGATTCATGCACTGATTTAGCAGTTCAAAGGCTGTCCGGTTAGCACAGTGGTTGGGACACGCGCTTCCCACTAAGCGAACCGGGTTCAATTCCCGTTCCCGAAAGCATGTGCGTTTGGTTGATGGTCACCATCAAGATTGGGTTTTCTCCGGGTACTCCGCTCCGCCCCCCCCCCCCNTAGGATAGGAGTGCTGGGACACACTCCGGATACATACATAATGCAGCCTCAGGTGCGGAAGGACCTCATACACTTCGAAATACACACACAATAGCATTTCACACCAAGTTTATCATTTTAATTTTCGCAATCATAACACCGCCTTGGGTATACAGTTGCGCTGACCCTTTCATGGTGCGTCAAGTCGGCACTTTAATAGGCTACTAGAGAATGAGTTTTATCAATTATTGCTATAACATATTTGAAATTAAATAGCGATAATAAAACTTATTATAGACCCAAATTCTTGTAGGAAAAAATCTATATATGTGTATTAGTTTAACCGAAATTGGTTAATTTGATATACATGTGTATATCTAGAAGTCGCCTGTTTCTCCGCCTATTCGTTGAAACTATACCCCAATGCTGCATGCGGCAAATTTGTATAAATCCTTGTCTTTCATTGGTCTGCTGCAGAAGTAGGATCAGCTTGGTGATTTACTTGTATTTATTTCAACATTTTTGCCGACTTCAATTTAGCGTATTGCAATTTAATAATAAACAGAATGAAAACATTTCGAACGCCTGCCGCCTTTTTATTACTGTACATCAGATGCAATTTCAGACGCTTTATAGTTACTGTTGCGTACTTTGAATTGTGTGTTTGTGCAGGGACCTATTCAACATGAGTATAGATCCCTGGTTTGTGTAAGTCTTTAATGCAGATAACGAAATCAATTCAAGGGAGATAACTACTGTCCTTCAGTTGTTCAGAATTTCAAAGTAGTTTCCCTTGCAGATGCAAGAAGTTAATTGTCGATCGGACTTCGAAAACAGTACTGTACATTCGAGTGGCCAATAGAGAATATCCTCCAATAGCGGCAAAACATATTGGTTTATGATTCACATGTTATTAACCGCTTTCTTATTTAAAAAAAAATAAAATAAAAAAATAATCATGTCATTTAGTCAACCTGTTATCCAAGGTTTTTACAAGGAATACACGGGCCATAAAGTAATAATTCAATAATGCTCTGTATCTGTATAAGCTTGAATGACATGTTCAAGCAATTCATAATAAAACACGATTTACAGAAGCAGTGCTCCAGCTAGGATTTGAAAAGGACAGGGGGGGAGCTATATTGTCAAAAGGGCACATTCGAGCGCTCGTTCGTATCCGGAATGCTCCCTGTTGCATGAATTTTTATATTATTAATAACGTTTAGAATATATTATTTCCATAATTATTAAACCATGCGAATAAAATGTCGACGATGAGGAATAAATTAATAACAATGTAATAGGAGATTTATAAATAATAATATTTCTCCAAAAAATGGAAGGGGGGCCTGGGAAGGGCAGGGCGGAGCTTCGGAAGGCAGGGCGGGCGCCCTTCGATTAAGGCCTAGCTGGAGCACTGAGACGTCTTCCCACTAAGCGTTTAGACGACAATGCTATAGTTATACAAGATCATAAACGTTTAATCGAATATTTCATGTAATTATAATAAATATTAATTAAATAGTCTCAATTTGTTTAACAACAATGATATGAATTGCAAGAAATTGATTTGAAATCAGAGGTAGGGTCAGTGTCAAATTGCGATGGAACAATGTGTGAATTTCCATCGGTTGTCTCAAATTGTTTTGGACCTTCAAAGTAGGTCACTGTAGGTGTTGCGTTTCGTTTTGATCTTCTGCATGTGACCATAGCTGATCGTTGATTTTTTATAACCCATTTATGCCTAGTGGACTCTCCCATCTTTCTAAATTGGATCAATTTATAACAAAAATTAGGGATGTCTAGTATATTTAGACTATTTCTTACAGAAATTTCTTTAAGCAAACAGCGTCGACCCTGATGAGACGCGCATCGTGCGGCGTCTCATCTCGGTCTACGCTGTTTGCAAATGCCTTTTTTCTAGACGCTAGGCATACATTTAAGTTCCATTAGTGTGTTTATGTTAAAGAAGTCAACTATACATTTAAATAAATAATGGGTCATTGTTATTACATTTAGTCATATGTGTCGTGTTCTGAGAAAACTAGGCATAATGCTTGTGCGTAAATTGTCATCCCAGATTAGCCTGTGCAGTCCGCACAGGCTAATCAGGGACGACAATTTCCGCTTTTATGGAATTTTTCGTTTAAATGATGTCTCTTCTTAGCGAAAATCCAGTTAAGGCGGAAAGTGTCGTCCCTGATTAGCCTCTGTGCTGACTCTTTACGCACATGCATTTTGTCCAGTTTTCTCAGAACATGACACATATTTGGAATTCAACTTTCAACAAATTATGTACAATGCATATCACTAGATCTAAATATACAGTCTAGAATTAAATTGGGTGTGGATATTTTCAGATTATTGTTACTATTTTCAATAAGTATTTGTCTCGATACAAATCCTTATTCACAAGAATGATGAAGCTGGTTTGGAACCAACCCCCGTTGAATATGGGGATTGTGTTGTCAGTCCATGCCAATACATGCCACATTTTTCTGGCATAATGAAGTTCTTTAAAGTTCATTACACACCTCATTGAAACTATTCCAGAAAGTAGTGTAATAAGTGTATAAGTGTCTCTTTGAGTTACTGCTCCATATATGTGTACATTTCTGTGTAATAAATTATTAATACATACACATTTTGTTCATTAGTCATGAATATTGATAATGCCGATTCTATCATTATCTGTTAAACGTTAAATTATTTTGAAAAAATAAATCAACATTCATATTTTATTTCACGCATGTATTATGTTTTCACCAATAAACAGTGTAACACAATATTGTATGACGGCCAAAAGCCTGTATTTTGTTTTCACCAATAAACAGTGTAACACAATATTTTATGACGGCCACTAACCTTTGTTTGCAACCCTGATGCCACGTTTTCTTATTTGAAAAGACGTTCCCTTATTGGGAGAAATGGCTTCCAAAGTTTAAATAAAATTCTCATAGTATCGTCTCGCTAAATGAATTATATTTAAGTGCAGGTGAAAAAGTAAGAGAACTGTTTATATTCACATTCGAGTAAGACTCAAAGAGGCTTATCAGGGACGACACTTTACACTTCAATGATATTTATCGTTTACAGGAATTCTCATTTAAAGCCCCATTAATACTAAAAAATCAACGAAAATTTCGTTTAATATTTCGTAAAAAAAAGTTACTTAATAAAAAAATCAGTATTCCTTATAGCAATTGACAATAGCTCAACCTTATATGTGGTCTGGTGACATGGATGTTTGTCGATACAAAACGCTCGTTTTTTGTGTTTTTTTTTTGTGGCATACAAAATTCCATTTTAATTTCCCGCGACGATATCTATTCATACGACACACGAACACTTACATGGTACCATTTTAGTGTACGTATGTCGTATGAATAGATATCAGTGCGGGAAATTAAAAAGGAATTTTTTGTGACTCGAAAAATTAAAAACAAGCATTTTGTATCTACAAAAATCTATGTTACCAGAACACATCTGGCTTTGAAATTTTGGCTATTGCTATAAGGAACATTGTTTTTTTTTATTGGGTAAATTTGTTTTACGAAATACTTTAAGAAATTTACGTTGAATTTTGAGTTTTAATGGGGCTTTAAGCGAAAATCAAGCTTAGGCGGAAAATATCGTCCCTAATAAGCCTGTGCGGACTGTGCGTGCTAATCTGGGACGACACTTTACTCACATGCATTAAGCCCTGTTTTCACAGAGCGAGGCTCAAATGTATATGCTGTTCATTGAAAAATATTTGCGTTGATATAATTCCATTAAATACTAGTTCGTATTTTCAATAGGAAATATATTGCCCAAGAGTCAAGTATCCAGTCCGTGTATGTAGCGTGTATGTTAATAGTATTTGTGTCGTGTTCTGAGAAAATTTACCACAATGCATGTACGTAAAGTGTCGTCCCAGATTAGCCTGTGCAGTCCGCACAGGCTAATCCGCAACGACACTTTCCGCCAAAAATGGATTTTCGCTAAGAAGAGACATCATTTAAACGAAAAATTCCATAAAAGCGGAAATTGTCGTCCCTGATTAGCCTGTGCGGACTGCACAGGCTAATCTGGGATGACAGTTTACGCACACTCATTATGCCCAGTTTTCTCAGAACACGACACGTATTTGTTTCCACTGATGTAAGAAATAATTTACGACTACACTAATAAAGCCGTAGAATTTACAAATCAATTACCGCAATAATGAATACAATAGATAGCTATCTCAATATATGACCCAAGTCAATGTCGTTTTGATCAGCGTTTGTTTCAAGCAGGATAAAGTTCACAGCGGTAACTTATGTCGTAAATGTTCCATTCAGCTTCGAGCAATTTATGTCGTCGATCATCTAACGATAAAACCCGTGTCTTTAGAAGTTTCTTATATACACTATTTTCTCGATTAATTTATCACCAGATGTAATCAGTGACCCGTTCTATTGAAACATAAGTGATATTATTTTAGCCTTGTTCTGAGAAAACTGGGTATAATGCGTGTGCGTAAAGTGTCGTCCCAGATTAGCCTGTGAAGTCCGCACAGGCTTATCAGGGACGACACTTTCCGCTTTTATGAAATTTTTCGCTTAAATGAAGTCTCCTTCTTAGCAAAAATCCAATTTAGGCGGAAAGTGTCGTCCCTGATTAGCCTGTGCGGACTGCAAAGGCTAATCTGGGATGACAATTTACGCACAGCATTAAGCCCTGTTTTCCAATAGCGAGTCTCAAATGTATATGTTGTTCATTGAAAAAAAACTGTTAATTCTTTCATTAATTAAGAGGTCGTATTTTCAATAGGAAATATGTTGTCTAAGACTCATGTATCAAGGCATTGTATGTAGCGTATACGTCAACAGTATTTGTAACCGCTTATGCTAGAAATAATTTACGACTACACTTATAAAGACGTACAATTTACAAATTAATTATCGCAATAATGAATACAATAGATATATATCTTAAAATATGACCAAAGGCAATGTCGTTTTGATCACCGTTTGTTTCAAGCAGGATATAGTTTACAACGGTAACTGATGGCGTAAACGTTTCGTGTTTCATTCAGCTTCGAGCAATAATGTATGTCGTCGATCATCTTACGATAAAACCCGCGTCTTTGAAAGTTTATCATGTACAATATATTCTCGATTAATTTATCACCAGATGTAATCAGTGACCCATTCTATTGAAACATTAGTGAAATTATTTATCGGCGATCGATACGGTACTGATAAAAGTCAGAAAGTACACGAAAGTTTTGTCGTTCGTAGGGAACTTCAAGTTGTCACACGAGATATATACCTCGAGTGATATCTGCCGCTTTCTCCGCCCATTTAGCCGCAAAACCACGGGGCGACTTGTTTCACGGTGATTTACTTGTTTTTATATTTTATCGTCGTTTAGATCATCGTTATTGTCCGTATCAACAATCGGAAGTTGTCGATTAATATCCCCATAATTCAGTGCAAATAGAAGAGATCTGTTTGGCACATCAGGGGCGGGATTTTATTAGCCCGTGGGCGGGTTAAAAAATTCAAAGACAATTTGATTAGCTTGATAGTGACAATATGGAAACCAGTCACCAATGAAATTAAAGCGGGTATTTGTAAAGTGATATGCCTTATGCGGCGATGTATTAAGGATGCTCCAAAATTTAAACGGGTGTTATTTTATAGAGATTTTAACCAATAAAACGGACATTTATTAACTTTGAAAGCACAGCCGACGTCATTTCGGAGCTGTGACTGAACGGATGTGATATACCGTGCTACTGAACCATTCCGAAATAGTTTATAGGAATTTGCAATTATTATTTTTTTGTTGGATTTAAAGCGCTTTATATACCTGCTATGTCTTATGGATCAACAATTTCTTTAGGTCGACCTGTAACCGCGCACGTGAGTACAACCAACATCCTCTTTGTGTTGAATAGATATTCCATCAAATGAGACCGATGGATAGGATGTAAGTTAGCCTTCACGAAACACTGAAAAATGATATGTTCGACAGTTTATGATTTATTACCAAAAACGGGCATCCATTTTTACATGATTTTGTTAAATTCCAGTTTTAAGTACAGATATTACTGCGCGTGTTGAGCTCAGTTTAACCCATTTATGCATAGTGAACTCTCCCATCCTTCTAAATTTGATCAATTTATTTCCAAAATTAGGGATGTCTAATATATTTATTTCTATATTTAGAATATTTCTAACAGAAATTCGTTTAAGCAAACAGCGCAGACCCTGATGAGACGCCGCATCATGCGGCGTCTAATCTGGGTCTACGCTGTTTGCCAAGGCCTTTTTTCTAGACGCTAGGCATAAATGGGTTAAAGGTGACCATGGGCACAAGTTACATGTATAATTCGAAGACTCTAAAATGCAATGATTTCGATAACACGTCGAAGTGACGAGTACACTGTAATTATTGTTTAGTTTATTTGTTCATTCGTATAAACAATATTTCACATAACAAACATGTTTAATTACAAATGGTTAAATTTGTACGCGAACTCCTGTTTCGAACGCCTTCGTCTAAAACTAAACATTTAAGCCTCGCTCTGTGAAAAGTGGGTTTAATGCATGTGCGTTAAGTGTTGTCCCAGATTACCCTGTGCAGTCCGCACTGGCTTATCAGGGACGATACTTTCCGCCTTTATGATATGTTTCATTTGAAGAAAGTACCTTCTTATCAAAAATCCAGTTGAGGCGGAAAGTGTCGTCCCTGATAAGCCTGTGCGGACTGCACAGGCTGATCTGGGACGACACTTTAAGAACGCATTAAACCCCATTTCCACAGAGCGAGGATCATTTAATGTATGACCAATAGCACAAATAGAATTTTGTGGCAACCACCCTATTACAATAACTTTAATTAACAAACTAAGATTCAAATACGATATTAGTTTAAGCTTTAAAAATGGTAGTTGACATGAATGAGTCCTGCGAAGTAAGTAATTAAGTACTGCCACCATTTTGTACTAAGAAGAGCTAAAAAACACTAGAAAAAAAACGACGCTTTCCCTGTTGAATCTCTGTATTACCCTTTTCGCTGAAATCATATTAAATTTAAGTTTGCTTAGACGCTCTGAAAAATTGCAATAATGACAATAATAATTTCAGTGTCATTTTGCATGCTTTTTTTTTAAAGAGGCTATGCAAACACTTCATTAATGTCGTCTCAAATTCCTTCACATTTTAAGCATTGTTTTTTTTTTTGCTACATTTTCATGTTTCTTGTGTGTGTGTGTGTGTTTTTTTTTAATTTATATTATCTATCGACATTATTTGTATGCTACGATTTACTTTCGTATACTTGTGGTATAATTTTAATAATCAATATTGCATACAATAATTCTCTGTATAGCCGAACTGCATCTAGTTTACCAAAAGCATGTAATGCTGATTATGCGAATAAATAAACCGTAATTATAACAACTGAATTAAGTCATCGATAAAGGAAATAGAAATCGAAACCAATATAGAAACCCAAGTTCACATTGCAAATAAGTTACCCCTTCGTGTATGTTTGGAATGGATGTAGTAACAAAGTACGCCACATACGAATACATTTTAGCACACTTTCATAACATACCTTTTTATTTCAGTTAGAAAGACTATATGACTTTTTGTGTAGCCATATTGCTTTCATTTTTCCCTTTACGAGTACATGACTTTTTTCTTAGCCTATTGGTAGGGGATGACATCACTGATTTACTTGAAAATAATATAAAACATAATAATATTGATACAAAGCAGTAATAACAATTAAATAAACAAAACAATATTTCGATTTTAGGAAGAGCTAAAATTTTGGACGTGCTCTGCCTAGTCAACAAAATAGCTCTAGCTATATTGCTGTGTGTGTGTTTTTTTTTTCCTAATTACAAAACGAAATAATGACGAATGAAATCACGGATATATAGAGCACCATCCATTTGAATTTCAGAAATTATAAAAAAAATATTCTAAAAGATGTATTATTTAAATAATTTTACTCGCAATATTAAATGCCTTTTATGTGGGTGACACAGTCTGTGGAATAGGACCATTGACAATTGTTATCCCTCACTTGAAAGCAAATTCCATGTATTTGCATGACTAAATTAAAAAATGTCCTAGAAACTACAACGCCTTAATAGACCTTGATTGGTTTGTTTACCGTACGTTCAAATATTCATTTTTTTTAATGAAAATATTATATCCATTCTTGAATCACAAAGCTATAATTTATTATTATTATTATTAGTAGTATTAGTATTAGTATTAGTATTAGTAGTATTATCAGTATTATTAGTATTATTATTATAATTATTATTATTATTTGCCGTTTTATTTTCAGACCTCGGCGTCAACAAGCTTACGAACGTCTGCTTCGAAAATGATTTTTACACCCGCACGCGCAATGACGTCATCAAGTCGATGTTGCGAAACTGGACGTCCGGTTATGCTCGATCCGGTTACCGGACAAACAATTTGCTCTTGTCAGTTGAAATCAGGGGTACCAGCCTACCTTGCCCGCGTGCCATCACTGCCGGAAACCATGTACGGCTCCGGAATGGCGTCCCCGTTCCCTCAAAATCTGCTGACGTCATCAGATGCGTCGTCTGCTTTCTACCAAATGGTGAGCGTCGGTGATTTTAGATAACGNAAACTAAGTGAAAACGGGTTGTTCTTTGAATTTTATCAGCTCTTTATGACATTTAATCTGCAAAACGTGCACTTTATGTTAACATTATCGTGTGTTAATACAATTTTCTCGGCTGAATGCAATTTCCAGATAATTGTTCAGAAGTATTCCAGATTAGCTCATTCGACATATCACAATTATTAACTAATTACCTGTAATCGATAATTAATTTCTTCATTTCACGTGATCCGTATTCATTCACACCAGTTATTTTTCACTGCAGAGGTTAAAGACAGAACGCGGCGCAGACGGCCACAAAATGGCGACATCTGGTACGCATGCGCCGTTCTATCTGGAGCAGCTAATGGCCGCACATCCGTATAATTCTCTGTACGTATTTGTCATCTGCAATATCGTTTGTCAATGAAATGATTATTGCATTTTTATTTGTTAACGGAAGCGAAATAAGACGTTTCATGGCATTCTACGAAATTAAAGTAAGAATTAATTGAACATGCGCAGGACACACTTTCTTATGTGGAGTCATATCAATAATTTCTTCTCAATTTGATAAGGCCTTCTAAATTGTCCCGTTTCGAGTTATGATAGTAGTAGTAGCAGTAATAGTTTGAGTAGTTGAAGTAGAAAAGGAAGTAGTAGAAGTAGTAGCAAAAACGATGAGAGTAATATTAAAAAGTATCAGTATCCGTATATGCAGTTCTTTGAATGCTTCAAATACAATGCATTTCCTACTGACAGGTATGCTGGTTTCGACCTCAACAGCGCCCGGCGGAAGAACGCCACGCGGGAGACCACCAGCGCACTCAAGGCGTGGCTCTATGAGCACCGGAAGAACCCGTACCCGACCAAGGGCGAGAAGATCATGCTGGCGATCATCACGCGGATGACCTTGACCCAGGTGAGCACGTGGTTCGCGAACGCCAGAAGGAGGCTGAAGAAGGAGAGCAAGATGGGGGACAAGGACATCAACTTCGACGACATTGACGTCGATGATGGTAGGGACCTGATTTCTATTCGGTAGCCAATAGTTAAAGCCGGTAGTAAATGACTAGTTTTCAGCAATACGGATGCATTGTTAATATGATAACTATCAAAATTCAGTCCAGATAAATCATAACATCAACATATGTCAGCTTTAGACCACTGTCTTATTGTCTGTCAATAACTCAAAATTGCTTATAAAGACGTAAAAAATTCGGCCCACATGGTTTTACTATTTATCGGCTGTGCTACATTGAATTAATAAAAAAAACGTACGATGTGGGTCACCCTTATATGCATAACAAGGCAAGATGTACTAGTTATATTTATTAATTAATATCGAGTAATAATCGTAAGTGTTTTCCCAAACAGATAAATACGACAAAAGCAAAACGACTTCACATTCAGAAAGCGACCCCTGCGATTCCCCGATCAACGCCACGGACTTGTCGGATATCTCCGACGCCGAAGACGTCTCGCCAAGTTACCTACCTTCCCGCGCATGCGCAGGACGTATATTCTCACCGGAACAACGATCCGACTGCGCCACAGAGGACCGCCACCTGCCGGCCGAGAAAACGCTTCAAACGTGGGAACCAAACCGTGAGGAAATTTTTTCCGAAGATTCATCCGCGGCGCAAAGTAGTTCCTGCAAATCTGATACCTCATCCGACTGCAAAGCCAAGGACACTAAACGACAGTCAACAGCTATTAACGAGAACGCTCCGATAGTGAAACCAAAAATTTGGTCAATATCCGAAATAATTAGTCCGAAGATAATCAGCTAGTTACAATAACCATGGTAACGTGAATGAAACATAAACAAGGGATACTATTGTTCTGTGTTGAAGAGCTTTAATAATGTGATACGTATTTTGACATTTTCGCCGTCGGATGGAAATACGAGTACAAATGATCCAGCATGCAGCCGTTTATGTGTTTTTGACTTACATGCTACATGCAAATAATTACCGTTTTTCTTTTACATTCAGCCGCAAAAAGTGTATAGACTTGTTGCAAGCTGTGCAGACGTATCATTTATTTAAACCATATCAGTTGATTGTGTAATATTTTCGGGGTACACAAATCATCCACCTTAATAAACAATGACGCTGCTAGTTGTCGGTCTGGTATTGTTTAATTTATTTGTTAAACATTATTTTGTGTATATAATCTTCAAATAAATATTATTGTCAAATAAATGACTTCTTGTCAATACACTGATTCTCGGTTTGTTTTCCCATTGACCAAACATGTTGATTACAATGAGTTCACTTTAGTACACATGTGCTTGTTTTAAAATAAGTCATTTATTATAAAATAATAGTGTTTGTTATGTATATTTCGCATATTGTTGTATATATATACGATATGTTATAGTTAAAGATTTAACAACTATTCATCTTTATATCACATTTCACTTAAAACGATTATAATTAATTATTATTTCATATTTATTATACGGGACGCAAAGTTCAGAATGAGCCGTTGTGTAACAAATATAAAGCCACGATCACAGACGAGGAGGACGTCTTTATCTTGAAACTGTGTAAAATGAATTTGAAAATATTGAAATTTATATCTGAATTTTACCATTTTTGTGTTTCGTCTGTGTGATTTGTCCAGAAAGGTTCGCTTCATCGGAGAGAACGTAAAAATTGAAAGCGCTAGACAATGAAAGATTTGAAGATCGCCGTGGTGTAATGGATATGGTGTCCGCCTAGCGATCGGGAGGTCACGGGTTCGATCCCCATAGTGGGAGCGTTCTTTAGATCTCTCCCAACGACACCAAGTACTGGTTCTAGTCCCAGGAAACGGACTCGAGAGCGTTTCAAATAAGTAGTAAATACTTTCTATGCAATCGAGCTTAAATAAATAAGTTTAAACTAAACTAAACTAAAGATGTATGGTGTCCGTACAAATAAACCTTGTTCACGTATAGGGTAAATCGTGCGGTCTCAAAATCGTGCGATTAGTCTGCGGCTTGCGGTTTGTTGTGACTGATTTTAGTTAAAAAGTGAAAAATGTACTTAACAAATACATTTCACAAAAGGAAAGTACAAACAACTGATCTAACATATCCGTGTTCATACATTAACGCCAAGAGACTAGTAGTATTTTGCACAAAGTTTATATCACGGTGTTTTAAAATTGCTTCAAAGGGGGAATAGTGATACCAGAACTTAATAACATTTTATTATCACTTTTTAGATGCCGTTTTAATGACGTATTCTTCTTTGAAAATTATTAATTTACCTTATTTTACTAGAAGATATGGAATACTAATAAATAAAACAGTTAAACGTGTTCTGAATCAAATATAGTTTGTGAGGTCGTGATTGTTACAAATAATAATCCTTCCACGTTTGATGAATAAACATTCATCAATACAATGTTTCTTTGAAATATTAAAACTACTTAATCTTTGGAAGTGGTTCTTTGCTATGTTTCATACTGTTATTCACCACTGGGCCGATGTCAATATTATATTTAATTAACCGTAGAATGTAACATCTTATTATAAGGCCATTAAGTCAATATTGTGTTTTATATGTTGTCATTTGGTCACATTTAAGTTAAACAGAAACATAATTTATACGATGTATTTTTCGATTCAATCAATACGTAATGTTATACACTACTGAATATCGACAGACCCACGTTTGATGAATAAACATTCATCAATACAATGTTTCTTTGAAATATTAAAAACCACTTAATCTTTGGAAGTGGTTCTTTGCTATGTTTCATACTGTTATTCACCACTGGGCCGATTTCAATATTATATTTAATTAACCGTAGAATGTCACATCTTATTATAAGGCCATTTAGTCAATATTGTGTTTTATATGTTGTCATTTGGTCACATTTAAGTTAAACAGAAACATAATTTATACGATGTATTTTTTCGATTCAATCAATACGTAATGTTATATACTACTGAATATCGACAGAGGAACACATATACATAAAATGTTCAAAAAATGCACTTTCAAAAATAACAACAATGACACCGTGTAAAAGTATACGTTATTCAAAGTAGAGAATAATTACATGGCATATCATCGAAAGATTTTGTTGTAAATAGTGTTCCCGGTAAACACAACATATAATATGTACCCTTGTAAAACATAAGGACATACTATTCGGATGCTTGTTAAGACCAAACAAATAACGCTGGGAAAACCCGTACTGTTGAATCCCCACCCTAGTATTTTGCTTTGACCGTTCTAAGGCATTAACTCAGCTTTAATCATTTGCACCAGGGTGCACATTGGTAAAATATCACAATAACATGATTTTTACAAACATATTTTATTTAAATAATAAATAACATGTTCTTCATCGTTTAAAATAATACAAAATGTTGATGATATAAATTTTTGAAATTATCATTTTAATTACATACCATTTAAACTGGGAATGATTTTGGCAGAATACATTTTTTAATACTGCTGCATCTTATTGTTCATATATGAGTCGTGTTCTGAGAAAACTGGGCAAAATGCTTGTGCGTAAATTGTCATCCCAGATTAGCCTGTGCAGTCCGCACAGGCTAATCAGGGACGATAATTTCCGCTTTTATGGAATTTTTCGTTTAAATGATGTCTCTTCTTAGTGAAAATCCTGTTTAGGCGGAAAGTGTCGTCCTGGATTGGCCTGTGCGGACTGCACAGGCTAATCTGGGATAACACTTTACGCACATGCATTTTGTCCAGTTTTCTCAGAACACGACTCATATTAGTTAATAATAACAATTTATTTTACAATTAAAAGTTATGAGCCTCTGACATATTAAAAATATTTCTCATCGTGAAGTCAATCGTTAACAGGGTTGCAATACAAGAAATTCAAAAAATGGCATTATATACGTATTTTATAGAGCAGCATACGGTTATCAAATGCATGAAAAGAAATTAATTGACAATATTCATCTGACCTCTCCAGCAACCAAAATACCGCAACATCATTCACTTAATAACAGAGAAAACATCAAAAATTATAAAATTTGCACTTACATATAATTACTGTTTTCCCATATATATTTACCCTAAAATAATATGTTTTTTACAATAATCTGCAGTACAGCTAACTTGCACTATCGTTAGTCAAAACACGTCAAACTTCGGTTATAGAAGCAGTGGAAAAGAACAAGATAAAATTTCTGGATTTTAATTGTTTGCTATAATTGACAACACCAACTTAAATGGTAAATGTATTTTCAAACAAGTGTACATTATTAAGCACAACTTCAGGGAAAGTGAACGACTGGCTAAAATTGTAAATTTAAGTAAATGCAACCATTTGCACAAACGACGGTATTTCGTAGGCCGCGAAACACCTTAAATGACGTGTTTTATGTTAAGTTTGTCCTGTTTTGGCATAGACAATTGGTCTCTTGCCTAAAACAAAATGCGTCTGGATGCTTACAAGTTGTCTCTTCTTTTTTTCTATATTAAATACATTGTCGTTCGCCAATACATGTATATATTATTTTTCACAGATTATATTTAGTATTGTTTGTATTGCTGTCACTGCTGTAATAAGAATTTTGCGTGGTGTCTGTATTATGTTGTACACATATCTGGCTCTTTGATAATTTCGTTTTGCATATTCGTTCTTGTTCACAACATTTTATATTCAAAAACTAGTGCGTGCTTTTTTAAAGGGAAAAAAACAAATTGGCAGAAACTGTTAACATACTTGAACATTCGAGCAAAAATAAGCCATGCAAGGGGTTATTCAAATATCTAATCACTAATTGGTAAAATAGTGTGTCATTCCTTCTCTTAACAATGGATTCAGTGGCATTCTCTCATTTGAGTCCAGTCTTAAGATGCTCTTAAATTGATAAACCCTTCTTGGCACAATGGGCAATAGAGAAAATACGTTAAATACAAAAAGCAAATAGACGCAAAGGTGTCAGGTTTATTTGTATGTATGTGTATTTCGAGATTTGAGGCTTATCCAAATTTATGTTTGAACGGCAGTGACATATCTAGCTATTGTAGTCCATTATTGCATATACGTGTTTATCAATGACTAACTTGATATGTGGTTGCGGATTGGAACAGACACTGTGTCCACGAAACTTCGATTAGCGGATTAGGTCGGATACATCACGGGCCATTCCTGTATTGGAAACAACTTCTGCCTGGATATACACTAATCCATTATCGTCATTTGGCGGAGCGGTGTTTATCCGGGGACTAATCTTGTTACTTTACCAGCAGTTTGTCGGTTTACGCCAATGTTTGTCATAAATGGCAATTAGAGATGCAGTCGCGCTACGGAAACGAAAAGCTCCTGTTTAAACAGAAATGAACTGTTAGAATAATTTACGCCTGCTGTTTGCAAAATTGTGTCAAACTTGTTATTAATGTGTGGACCTCGCCAAAATTGACACGCTTGTTTGCCTTTTCGCGCTGGCCCGGGTAAACAGAACCTCGGTGCGAGCTGATAACGACAGTCGGCGCATGCGCAGGAATGCGGTTCCGGTAGCGATACCGGGCCGACGCTGCGTTGTTTGTATATTTTACACGGGCTTCATTTATGTGTGCGCAATAACTCGCGATTTAACAATCGCAACACTTTTAAGATTGTTTCGAATGATTTAATAACATGGAAATTAAAAGCTAGATGTTGATAAGGACTCGAATAACTTTTCTTTTCGTAGTTATCTCGAATGGGGAACACATCAACCATCTTATATGATATTTTATTATTGTATGTTATCCATTTTCCTGCATCTCACCATTTATTAATTAGATAAATAAATGTCAAGAAAATATCTAATAAATTTCGTGCGCAGTTTAAATCTGACTTTTCGGTAGTTTTTGAATACCAAGAAGAAGAACAACTACATTAGTGTCATCTGTGCCGAAAACCTCATGCAGAAGCCGCTGCCGTTTGTTTTTCGGCAATGAATGTGCACACTTTAATTCGTGCGTTCGGGTACACGCCACTAACATACGGATGAGCAGCCCGAAAAACCAACACGCTATTCACACTATTGACAGTGGTTCTCTCGCGACGGGATGGTGCATAAATCATGTCAAAAACCTGTTAACAAATCGGTAAATCAGGCTTTAAGATATTGAGTCCTAGTTGTCCATTGATTGTGCGTCGCTTTCATTTTGCTTAACCACTGTACTAATGAAAGCCGAGTTATTAAAATTACTTGGGATCTATAATGCTTCCACCGGGTCGTCGGCGCCGAATGATTTCACGGCGTGTTTTCAAGAAACCGCGAGACGCGCGGGATTTCAGCGGTTTAATCGCGAGGGTCTCCGCATAGATGAAAAATACATTGAAGAAGTACGTCAGAATTTTGATTGAAAGTTAAGTGCACTCTTTTCAAGGGCATGATATACGACTGTTCACGGAATTCTGTTAAGCTCCCCATGCACTGCCGACCTGTGTCGTATCAGGCCTTGACGAAGCCGGACGTGGTCACTGGTCATATAATCGCTATTTTATCTGACAATTTTGCTCAAATTATTGTTGCTCTCTGTCGGTGTATTACGTACAAAAGCATTAATACTGCTATTAATGATGTGACAGCATCTTCACAACGATTTAAGAAGTACCAAGTCGAAGTGATTTTATTTTCTAATTATGACTCTTAATTAGTTTGTGTATACCGGCGCAATCATGTTTTGCTCGAGCTAAAAGATGGTACCAAACGAAAACTGTTACAGCTAAATGTGATGAAAAAAAACAACAACGTATTCTACTATTTTACCTGAACGCCTGCTCTCCTGTTGATGCTACTGTCTATACCCCAATACAAACTGTATTATTGTTGTGACACCTTCATACCTAAATCAACTACATTGAGCAGGCTATAAAATTATATTAATTTCACCATAACCGTCTATCTATTTTAGTCACTTCCATTCAACGCTTTGATTTCGTCACGCGCGGCCCTACCCATCTAGCCCCGTTGCTAGGGTGCAAAGGTCAAACATTTCTGCTGAAGGTCTATCGAGGTCAACTGGCCCTTAACCTCGTTCCGGGTGGCCAAATCGGACAAGTCCACTGTTGAGGATTCGATGTCATGCTACAAATGTCAAGTGAGCCCATATAAATTGGTAGAAACATCTGCCCAGGGTGTCGAAGCATTTGCTCGCACGCTCTTGGGGGATTAGGGCTGCGGAATTAAATAAACGAGTAATTAATAACCCTGACAGGTCACGGTGGCAAATACGTATCGATGACTGCTTATTTGGTATGAAAATGTCAAATTTAAGCGTTAAATAGAATAATGGCTGGGGGTATTTGTTAACCGAAATTGCGAAGTTTTGTTCACAGTTTCATTAGCGAGAATCTTCCTGTCTAGATGACACTATTAATAAAGTTTGACTGTGAATCCGTTTATGTTTAAAACTTAAAACTCGGACATGGGTATTCGTAATTCGCCTCCTGTATGATATGTTATAACCCGGTCCCATTCAACCATGACAGAAAGATAGATTTATTTCCACATAAAATGTGTAAAACAACATTGCAATCATATAAATTAAAACCATTTCAATGTATTTGTTAATAATGAGGGGTCATTCAAACTTATAAATAAAGAATACAGAAAACAATTATTTCCATTGTGGTCCGACCATTAAATTCGTTGAATATATTGTTTAAGCACGAAAAATTATGTGAACTTTCATCAGGTCGGCAACCTGGGTTCGATACCCGTCGTGCGAATTTTTAAGGCTGTTTATCTGACTTAAAACATACTGGCAGAGTATCAGTTCACTTTAACTTCTTGGGCCATTTGGCTTTCATGGGACGATTTGATTAAACATAATTTAGTTTTAACATATTTTCCCCATTTTTTAAAGACAGTTTATTATATAATTAGGGAAATGAAAGAAAGCATTTGAAAGCATGTATTAATGTAAAATTTAATTTTCCTAATATATAAATGTATACATTTAAATAAAGCGGTAAAATCAAACCATGTTTCGGATGTCTTCGTACCCTTTGAAAAAACTACACATAAAGGACAACAAACAGTCACAACGCAATCTTGTGTTTAGAAAATGTAATTACAAACCATATCATTAATGGAAAACATATAGCCATCTATATCGCAATTTCCTTGTGGCGAACTGGTAACGAGGTAATAACTTAAATTGTCACGGGCGATTTTGTTATTCAAGTGATTGATATAAATTCAAATTTAATTTCAATATTTGTTTTTTCTTACAAACCTTTGACCGACAAGAAAAACATTTCGTTTACAAAATTCTCTGAAATGCGAAAACATTTTAATGGTTTTAATTGTAAACATAATTCGAACCGTGCGCCTTAATGTCGTCCAAAGTCAACAGTGTCATTTTGCGGATCCCCGACAATCGCACAGGTGTAGTTTTACGAAAATGTCTATTATGATTTCACGCGTTTCATTTGGCGAGCACTCGTTAGTGTAATGTCGCCGGTAACGGTCATCTTGCTGGTAATTCTTTCTCTTTGTATGAATTATACCCACCCATGTGGGGGCACTTGACGCCTCTTTGTGTTGCATTTGCCTCATTGACATTCAATGCATAAACAATTACGAAACGTGGTATTATGTCGCACAAACGTGCAAAGCCAGCCTAGAATTGAATGAAAATTAAACGCTTTGAAACGCGTGTGGCTAATAAAATAGGATAACATAAACAGCTTTAATGCGTTATGTCGAATAAAATGATTTGTTTAAGCCACGGCCATGTTGACATTTAACAATTGGACAATAATCCAAATTTGGTAGTTCGTCTCTTTTTTACGGCTCCTGTTAACACTAAAAGCACAATTAAGGTGTCAGAAGGAATTAATTTCATAAGGCACCTGTTTAAAGCAATGTACAAACACGAGCTTAGTGACCGCGCGCGAAGGGATACCTGCTTAAAAGATTGATTAACGATACACACGTGCGAATGTTTTGATTAATTATCTTAATTGTAATTGTAAATTGCTTATATAATTGTTAAATTGAAACACATACGTGTTAAAAACTTATCAATTTGCTAAGACGAATTGATCTTATCATTTTGTTGAAGTTATTATTTTTTACCTTTGTGTCTAGTTATGATTATTCTTAACGTAATACTAATAAGCATTGCAGCTGTATGCGTCAACCTAACGTTAGTATGATTATATAAGACATCAACAATTGGCCCAATATGTGTATGTTGTATCGTCTCAAACATTGGATACTTAATACAGATAGAGGTTTATCTTTTCTACATTTATTGATTTTTCGAAGGCATTCGACTACGCGGTAACACGTTGCCAAGATTTATACATATAGAACAAAAGATGTACCGGTAATGTACTAAAAAGCATACGTTTCAAATAGGTCTCAGACAAATCAGGAGTTAAATACTGTAACATGTTAGCTTTTCATGTATGCTCGGAGTCCGACAAGGCGTATGTTTACGTCCAAATTTGTTTGCCGCTTTTAAAATGGCATTCAGGTTCAGAATGGCCTTTCTGGCTTTTGAGGCTAATATGTTCAAATAATTAAAATCTGTATGGTTCGGGATTTTTTTTATTGTTTTGCTCATATAAGTGAAGCGCTGCAGCCCAGTCCTAATTGACAATATGATGATCAATTGAAAATCATTGTACAACGGTTGCATATGGTGTAAAGTTGGAAGAAACCATCATTATTCAGCATTCACATATGATTAGAACACTCTTTAAAATTATATTTTAAACAATGGCAATTTTAAAAGTAACCTGTGATATAAACATTGTACTTTCGGAGATCGAATGTTTAAAAAAGGATATACATGTATATAAACAAGATTAGATACTAGATACTCAATACATATCTTATTATATTTGTCTCACTAATATGCCAATACACTAAATACAGTATCCTTTTTATATTGGTATGTCGCGCACAGTTCGTCTCGAGAAATGCTGTTGGAGGTATTTGTTATTTACATATTGTCAAAGTCTAATTGAAGATTAATGCATATTAAAGCCAACAAGTTCGCAACGCGCATGTTCGGGTGTTGCGAATACATATTCACATTCAAGTATGACCATTCCACAGCCACTGATGTTACTGATGGAAGAGCCCTATTCGTCTCCATCTGCTTTTCTAGTAGAGACAGTCAGAGGGGGTAATCACGTGACTACGGAATACCGTTAGTGCCATCGTGGTTACACATTAAAATCCAGAGGGCGAGAATGCGAGAAAGCGAGAGTACGATGACGAAAATGCGACAATACGATGACGACAATGCAACAATACGATGTCGAGATAGCGAGAACGCGATGGCGAGAATGGGAGAACGCGATAGTACGATGACGACAGTGCGATGACGACAGTGCGACAATGCGATGGCGACAGTGCGATAGTACGATGACGACAATGCGAGAATGCGAGAAAGCGATAGTACGATGACGTGAATGCGACAATACGATGACGACAGTGCGACAATACGATGGCGAGAATGCGAGAACGCGATGGCGAGAATGCGATGATGCGAGAACGCGAGAGTACAATGACGAGAATGCGACAATACGATGACGACAGTGCGACAATACGATGGCGAGAATGCGAGAACGCGATGGCGAGAATGCGATGATAAGATGGCGACAGTACGATATGACTATCGCATTGTCGCCATCGTACTATCGCACTGTCGCCATTGTATTGTCGCACTGTCGCATTGTCGTCATCGTTCTATCGCATTCTCGCGAGTAAAGTCGAGATATAAGGCAAATATTAATATGAAATAAACTCTAATCAATGTCATACTGATGGCTGGAAAGTGAGCGGCATTTGAACATTAAACAAAAGTAATAACAGGTATAAAAGGGCGACAAATACCTTTTTCGACCCGGACGTTACCATTTTGATTGTCACGTGATTACCCCCTCTGCACCGTCTATCGCCCTGTAATTAAGTCCTCCTCAAACAATGACGACTTTCCTAGCTGCCAGTGAGCCTACCAAGAAGCGCAAAAGGGATGCTTTTTCGTTCCATGCTCTCACATACAATCTCTACCATCACAAGAGAATCCTTCCAAATCGGGAAGGATTTTATTTTTTGTTTCAGTATAATATTATGAAAAGTAGTGTCATTTTCTTTTCTATTTTGAAAATAGTGTATTCGTTTATGTTCATATTAAAACAATAAATTACCTAAATTAAAAAAAAGTAAAAATAACAACGGGAATATTATTGAACCACGTGGCTCGGCGATCATCACGTGGTTGGTTATAACGGCACGAATTTGAAATCGAGCTATGCTCGGAACCAGTCAAAACTCTGCGCGGAGGTTGGTAGAGACAGTGGTCACCGTCTATTGCCCTATAATTAAGTCTTCCTCATACAGTGACAACTTTCCTAGCTGCCAGTGAAACTACAAAGAAGCACAAACGAGAAGCTTGCGACGGCCGAACAGGCCCCTGAGCAAGAATGTATCCTCAACAAAAAGTATAGGTTGATATTGTTTTGCATTTGCATATATGTGAGTTCTTCAGCTATGCAAATAGTTAGTATTGCAAGTGTTCGCGTATTTCTAGGACAGTTATGCGTTTCTTCATGTTTATACATCCACATCATAATGTACGGAATACCGTTAAGGCCATCGTGGTTACACATTAAATTCCAGAGGGCGACAATGCGATAGTGCGAGACTACGATGACGAGAGTGCAAAAATACGATGACGAGAGTGCGAGAATACGATGACGAGAGTGCGAGAATACGATGACGACAATGCGAGAGTGCGAGAATACGATGACGACAGTGCGACGACGCGATAATAAGATGGCGACAATGCGATAGTACGATGACGACAATGCGATAGTCATATCGTTCTGTCGCCATCGTATTGTCGCACTTTCGTCATCGTATTCTCGCACTCTCGTCATCGTATTCTCGCACTCTCGTCATCATATTCTCGCACTCTCGTCATCGTATTCTCGCACTCTCGTCATCGTATTCTCGCACTCTCGCATTGTCGCACTTAGGATTTTAATGTGTAACAAAGATGGCCCTTACGGTATTCCCTGATAATGAAACACTTCTCTTGCGTTTACAATTTATACATCATGTTTCTTATTTGTACGGTATGTAAAGTGTAGTTGCAATTATATATTGCAGTTCTGCTACATAACTGTACGCTCTACATATACGCTTTTTAAGTGTCAGTGTTAAATAATATGTGTTGCGCTCTTAGAAAGGAGGATCAAATGCATGTGCGTACAGTGTCATCCCATATTAGCCTGTGCAGTCCGCACAGGCTTATTAGGGAAAACACTTTCCGATCCAACTGGATTTTCGTCAAGAAGAATATTCTTTTAAACGAAAAACGCAATAAAAGCGGACAGTGTCGTCCCTGATCAGCCTGTGCGGACTGCACAGGCTAATATGGGACGACACTTTACGCACAATTTTTTAACCCCCTTTTCTCAGAGCGCGACTCATATACCGAGTGAAGTTTTCACACACAAGTCAGTGCGCTTAGGGAAAGTGCTGGAACCGAATTTTGAAGGCCTTTGCAAACAGTTTGGATCCAGATGAGACGCCACACAACGTGGCGTCTCATCAGGATCCAAACTGTTTGCTTTTCTGATAGCATTCTTTGAAAACAAATCAAAGAAAATGCTAATTTTTTAAATTCAGCAGACGACATTTTAGCAGACGACAAATTTCCCAGCATGCAAAGGGAACTTAAATCAGTCAGCTTGAATTGCACATACTTGTCGAGGCAGATAGTTAACCAAACACCTCAGATAGTTAACCAGACACCTCTTTAAACCACATCGCATCTATCTAGATACGACCGATATTATCAATAGAAGGATGTCAGATTAGCATTTCCATTCTTACCAGGGGCAATATCTTTAATCGCACAATGAATGGCCGGGTAGGATTGCATGTAATATGTTGCTTTTCATAGATTTGAGGATGAGATGTCAACGAATCGGATAAGATAATTACTGTTCGCCGAAGCCAGGAATATTAATTCTGTCGTTAACATTGTTAACAGCTGTGTCCCATGCTAACTTGTAAAGAAAATAAGTAATTATATATTTCACAATAGCCATTCATATGTTTTACGATTAATTCAGTCATCTTAAAATGTGATATCTTATTCTCCCAAAATATATCAAGCTACACAATGAGTAAAAATGTATACGTAAGATTCTATTTACAATATAAATTTGTTCATTTATGAATGTTTCAATTTTATTTTTACTTAGGAAGTTCATACATAAGATTCAAACAGTAGAAGATGTTCCGAGGTATTTGGAATCTTACTATTGAGCCTGGTTCTGGGAAAAATGTGCGTAAAGTGTCGTCCTAGATTAGCCTGAAGTCCGTGACACTTTCCGCGTGTATGGAATGTTTCGTTTAAAGGAAGTCTCTTAACAAAAATCCAGTTTAGGCGGAAAGGGACGAAACTACGCACATGCGTTAAGTCCAGTGTTTCCAAAACGAGATGTTAGGAATTATAGCTATGGTACAGCCCAAAGCAAATATCGAACTCAGTGCTGGACTTCATTATTATTAACATCTCCGACACTAGTAAACGGTAAACATGATATCCATCTAATGTTTCCGATTCAGGCTCACAATTTAATCTCGCACCTCATCAATGTATGTCTGAGAATCTTAGAATGAGAGAGTAGAACGGCCACTGGTATGTAATTATGTTTTGAATATGTTCGTCCCCTCCTACTCTTTAATTATGCGCATGTTCTATATGAACGAACGAAACCGAGGCTAACTGGGGACATGAGTTTCATTTGTAAAAACAGGCGATATCTTGTCCATAGTAATCTAATTCATTTCGGGCAAAATTCCCGTCGACTAATTACATGTAAGGGAAGATATGCTTGTGTTGGAATTAAGAATCTACCGGCCGCAAGTATACAATTTGAAACACCCTGGGCGTGTCGGTGTTAGATTCAAGGTGTCTGATGACCGGCCATTTGATCGGCGAGAACTTAACCCATTAGTGCCTAGTGGACTCTCCCATCCTTCTAAATTGGATCAATTTATTTCCAAAATTAGGGATGTCTAGAATATTTATTTCTATATTTAGAGTATTTCTTACAGAAATTCCTTTACGCAAACAGCGCAGACCCTGATGAGACGCCGCATCATGCGGCGTCTCATCTGGGTCTATGCTGTTTGCCAAGGCCTTTTTTTCTAGACGCTTTGCATAAATGGGTTAAGAGCGCTGAAGACCGAATGTTTGGCTCATTGACGTGTTGACGGTTCGTTTATTTTTCTTGGGCGTTTAACAAGATACCATTGATAAACTATTATTCAGAATTCCACTTCTTTAATGGGTCTAACACAGTATTATTAATACCATTGCCGCCGTGTATGTTTTTTCTTCAGGTTGTAAGTGGCATTGTTATTCATTTATATAACTTATACCGATATAGTAGAATATGTGACACGTTTCTACTTTTTTTTTCTGCTATAATACAAGGTTATGAGGTGTTCCGCTCAGATGTTTAAAATTACCAGACTGTCAAGGCAATTTATTTTACAAAGGTACGTAAAAAATACAGACTGCCACTGCATCTTGTATATGCATTTTTCGATTGTTGTTTTGTTTAATACTTATAACGTGTTTTAAAATTTCTGTACACGAGGCTTAAGTTATTGAAACAACTACAGCTAATACAACCATTGGCATATGATTCACATATGAACAAAGCAGAGCAGATATGTATTGTGTTTCACAGGTCACAGGTCACATACTACATTATACATATATTTTGGCAACAGGTGAACATATAGTCCACAAATAGTTATTTCACATAACAAAAGTTCGAATAAACAACAATGAAGTAATAATTTGGGGAAGGTGATCATATGTAGTGTGAACCAAACATGGCCGCGATTTAACAAAAAACATCATGGCATCGCATTACTTTGTGAGGAAACATGGTATAAATTCTCGGTTAACAAGCGGCCGCGGTGCATTGAGCGGCATTGTCCTGCTTTATGGCCGATTAGAGTGATTAAACTGCAATGAAACATAAGACGAAACCATCTGTTTTCTCCCTATCGCGGTGCAGTTGATAGAGATTCGACGATAAAATCCGAACCCATCCGAATAGTCGCTGTATCATCATAGGCAAATTAATATTCATTGCCCTCAAAGTGCGTCTCGTCAAATTATTGCCAACAAAGTGTCAAAAAATGCCAGCAGATCATCGCCGATGTCTTTTGTTTGGGGAACATTAACTAGTGGTTATATCTCGTTGTTGCAACCGCGATGCGATATCAGAAAAATGGCGGATTTTTTGGCACTTCCGGTAAACGCGACACACATTGCGTGACCTTGGTACAAAAGTGCAACAGTAAAAAAGCGCGCGCAAATAAAATATCATGATAGCAGTATCATCTCACGATAATTGTTATTTTTTATTGTCATTCATTTGTAAGTTTCTGTTTTATTAATGTGGACTTTAGTTCGTTGCAATCTAACGCAGTAACATAATAAAATGCTGAATTGTGTCAATGCCAAAGAACTTAGTTAATATCATGATGTACGGTCTTCTAGTAATCATTGATTAATTCTTGTGTCACTTCGACAACAATTTGTGCAGCACATGTCCTTTGTCTAAACGATGCAGTAGTTTTGAACTACTGGTAGATGCCACTTTAGTATACAACACGGTGTTATAGCGATCGTTCTGCATTTTGTAAATTTAGATGTGGAGTTGCTCCTATAAGAATTGAGACTTGTAGATATGAAGGGCTACCGACAGATCAACGTTTATGCCCTTTTTGTAATGTTTTAGAAGATGAAAAGCATGTCATGTTCGAGTGCTCATTATATAATAATATGAGATCTGATTTGATTGATAAGGCAATTTATATGATAAAATGTCAAATTTATTCACTAATTTGTCACTAATAAGAAGTTGTGCCAAAACCTGCTATTTGATTTTACAAAGAAGACATGTTTTATATGTGTAAATAAGATCTTAATTGGTTTTTATTTTTCGGCGAACTATGGCATGGTAAAGTTCCATTACTTAACATTTGATTTTACTATAATACAATAGACCTATGTAAATAAGACATAAAGATTTAATATAGTGGAGAACGATGACATGGCATAGTCCACATCTATATTTGGTTTGCTGTTACTTCACTTGATGTCAGTTCACAATGATTATAGTGGCTTATCACCATGGTCCGTTCTTGGTAAATGGTGGCTTGGATCCTGTGTAGATCTGTTTGCCATAATCTAGTATACCATTTGCTTGGTTGAACCTGCTTGGTCTTTCGGCAATGCCCAATTTGATCAAACTCAGTAATTAGTCTACTTATGATACACTGTCTATGTGTGGATTGTCACAAGTCATCGTGCTTCACGAAAAGAAAATGAATTAACACTCTTTCAATATGTGTAAATAGTTATTGGCAGTGTTTTATACATATATTATGATGTATTTTGTGCAAGATGTGTCAAGCAGTAAACAGCTCTCTGTGTTGGTGTGTCTGGCTTTTTGAGCGCTTGTGTCGGGGCTGCTTAGTGGATGACATAATTTGTACAACACTACCATCTCTTATAGCTCAGAATGCTGAGCAGCAATACATGTGTTTTATGATACTATTGTAATGCTCTGTAATGTGTAATATTGTGTTGATGAGATTTAAATAAACTATTAAATCTAAATCTGCTAAAGAAATTAGCCCGAAAACCCCCAATGGTGGTATAATGTTACCAGAAACAGTATTTGTCGACCTGTGCATTTCATACACAGTTTCAACAGTTTTTCGGGCAACGATTAGACTGCCTTACAACGCCCAAGCCCAAACAATACTATAATATGTTGTGTTGTTTGCGTTTGACATTCAAATCAAGCAAGAATGTATGTTTCTTTAGTCATTATTACACTATTAAAAATCATATGCTCTGTAGAAGTGTATCCTATACCTGTGTATACAGGGACTTGACGAATAATACATAATGCAAATAAAAAATATGTAGCACAGTCTAGTCTGCTTTCTTGATCTGTATGTGTGTCACGGGTCTGTCAGCATTATTGCATTATGCATTTCGGATATTACCTAAAACACCACAATCCCAAGCATAAGTGTGCGTCTATATCTACGAATTGTCAAGCCGCAAAAGCTCCAATCAAAAGAAAACAACGGCGACACTTACATAACGTTAATACAAATAAAAGTATCCAAAAAAAGCATGTGTATACCTTTAACATTAGTTTGTTATACGAATATGGTGTGGTCCATACGTAAAGATAAATTAACATAATTAATGTTTCCGCAATTGTATAATTCTAGCGCATGCGCTGTCTGACTCATCCGCCCCGTCGCTCAAAAGAACGCATTTGACTTTACCATCTAGACATGTTCTTCGGTTGCACAATACGTTCATTGCAGGATTTCTCCCTCCCCCTGAATGTGATGATGGGTGATTGGATCAATTTCTTGTCATCCATTCATATCAAATGTTAAATGAGTCGGTTGATAGAACTCAGAGAAAACAATCCACTTGTAGCAAGAAAGTGTTGCAATTATATTTGATTATCGATGTTTAGTACTGGAGTTTATTTCGTTGGCGGATCCCACTTTACAGATAGTCAGACTCGTTGCAGTGGTCTCCCCTGCTAATACCCATCATGGAAGCAACACTTTCGATACGGAGACGATTTATTGCATGGATTCCGGAGATAGTCGGTGTATTACGGTCGATGGAAGCATGTGCGACCACGCGCTTCTCACCTCGGCGACTCGGGATTAAGTCTTACTCCGCATATATATAATATAAACAAGTGAAACTTTAGAAGCTGCAGCAGTATTGCATTTCTATAATACACACCTTCGTGGTCCTATATTTATGGCAAGAAACAAATTGCCAAAACGGTACAGTACGGCACAAAACGAAACAACATATACACATAGTAGAATAAAGCTGGTGTAACCGCCTTGGATCGGTCAATGCTAAGCACTGGGGGTTTAAACCGGTTATAGAGCGCTCAACCTCACACTTGGCCCAGCAATAGTCATGATCCATATAAGTGTAAATAAAATTCATACTCGTAGAATTGCAGGTGTGTGGTCACCATACCGGACAGGTGCGATTTCCTTACTGTATTCCGATTTTCCCGACCGAACAAGATCACACCAAAATTGAACAATCTTTCAGTAAAGGTTACATTCCACTAAATCAGCGAGTATTCATCCGTTGTCCATTCGAAATAAGTGCTTATTTGTAAAGTGACTCTTTTCTCTGCTAGTGTAAAAGCACTTTATTAATCGCAGATATGCCTTTTGTGGATATTTCCTATAGTAAGTTTGAGTCAACAAAATGTTGGTGCATTCAATTTGATATGAGTTGAACGATTAAGTTTTGGGATGCGTTTATCTCTTTCAGTGGTGGAACCGAATTTTGAAGGCCTTTGAAGACAGTTTGGATCCGGATGAGACGCCACAGAACGTGGCGTCTCATCAGGATCCAAACTGTTTGCTATTCTTATAATATTCTTTGAAAACAAATCGAAGAAAATGCTAATTTTAGAAATTCAGCAGATGACATTTTAGCAGACGACAAATTTCCCAGCATGCAAAGGGTTAATGTGGTATTGGTTTTTTTTCCAAATGCCACTGCTGGTGTCTGAATTCAGGCGAGATGTATATATTCTTTGTAGTAAAGGGCCATATATTGTTATTGCAATTTTCGGAATATGACATATTTATCTTAAAATTGATACCATGCTTGCACAATCTTGCCATTTTACAATGGGTCCCTTTGAGAATTGGGATAAGTGTAGGCTGGAAATTGCAGCTCTTTGGTGTCAACCCAACTTAAAGGGATTTGTTCACAGTTTATCAAAATGAGAATTTATCAACATTTTGTCACAGATTCAAGAAATAAATATACAATGTACATCAGCGTAAGAAATGACACTAATACCGCATACTTATACTTTAAATACACTTTCGTTTACGAAAAATCATCGTTAGAAATGGATAAAATTATAAAGCGTCTCAGACGCGAAACAATTTAAAAATTTCGATTTCTTGTGTTATCGTTATATTTTGTAACAACAAGTGGATAGTTATACAAAGTATAAAATAAATGGCAACCCATGTGAACACGGATGGTCAGGTCCGCACATAATGTAGTCGTACAGACTCAACAACGACCCGAACATAAACTTTGAATTACACACATACACACGTGAAGACGGATGGCTGAGTGGTTTCGGCGCTTGGCTTTTACTCCATGGGTCAGGGGTTCGAGCCCTGGTGTGGTTAACTTTTTTTTCTCTTTTTTTCTTCTTTTTTTTTTTAAACTTTTATTCTTGTTTTTATATTTTAGCTCTTAAGATCTGATGTTTATATTTATCAATGTAAAGCATTTAATGACATACTTCAAAACATACCAAAATCTGTGAACAAGTCCCTTTAAATGTTCAACACCAAGATGCTTTATCATATCTGTTGACTATTAAATTTTCTGAACCGACCTTACCCGAAACTTTTTGCTGTGCTGTGACACCCTTTGGGTCCCCACATAATGCAACCATTGTCGCGGAACTTTGAAACACATGTACACATACACACATACATAACATTGTAAGGTTAGCTGATGTCAATATTCGGTCCCGAATGGCCGCTGTCAGAAGATACACAAAATAAGAGTTAAACACCGAGGAAGTTCATAAATGATGGATAGCTGTTGATCCGATGATGAAATAACAATGATAGTGATGGTGGTTATGTTGGTGGTGGTTATGTTGTTTTTGATGATAATGGTAGTGGAGATAGTGTTGGTGTTTGTTATGATGGTGGTGGTTATAATAGAAATAATGATGAAAGTTTTATAGTATCAGACATGTCTAAGTGAGATTGTACGGAATATACTACAACCATTGTCGCGGAATTACGTAATAAACTTTTAAAGACACATACACTCATACAAAAGAGTCAAACATAATACTGTTAGATTACCTGATGTCAATATTCGGTCCACTGTCACAAAGTACAAAAATGATAAGAGTTAAACACCGAGGAAGTTCACGAATGATGGATAGCTGTAGTAGGCTGGTGTCACCGTAAGCGTGAGACCGATGATCTGATAACGGAATTATAATATTAAAAGTTAGAAGTATCTGTTTTCTTAATTAAACACGTAATTAAATGATGTACCGCTAATATTGTCCGGGGTTGTATACATGATACGACACATGCGCCGTGAGGTGTCACAAAAGTGATGATTACCCATCATCCCGGTCATGGCACTGCTTGCAAATGTTAATTATGTTAATTTTGTATAAACTGGTATGAGGAGCATAAATTATAACCATGTCAGTTTATTTGATGGATGAGTTCTGATAGTTGATAATGATGTGACAGGTATTTGCCGTGACGAAAACAAAATGCAGAGAAAGAATGAAATTCTTTGCTTTGTGTTCGCATAAGAATTGAAGTAACATTTCCGAAAACTAGCAGTGTCAGCATCCGAAAGTCGTTATGACAGATTTGCAAGTTCAAAAATTTCAAAATTATATCTAAACGATGATAGCGTAGAAAGACTGTTGGCGACAAAAGAAACTACTTTAAATCATGCTAATTTTCTGTACGAATGCTCATGTAACACCTGCAATGTTATATACATGTACAGCCATAACGGCATTTTCCGGTGTTCAAGAAAATTACGATTCTTTATCGAGTAGAAGATGGATCTATTCAGAGAGATCCAGTACCGATTCATGGAAGCCTCAATCTCTGCTGGACATAGGAGGAGCGCATCGATGCCTCAATGTACTGGTTCGCAGCCTGCAGAGTTAGAAAGTAGTTCCCTCGAGTTACTGCAAAAATAATTTGTTATAACAGCCATAAATAAGGGGAATATTTTAAATAATTTATGCATGATGCAAAGGCTGAGTATGATGTTATGTTTCGTTGTTGTGGATGTCGTTTTTTATTAAATTCATTTTGCTGTTTCTGCACTTTTGTTTATGATGATGTTGTTGTTGTTGTTATTGTTGATTATGATGATGGTGATGAAATTACATTTACCGTTTTACAATGGTTCGCCTGAGATACACATACTAAATCCTATTAGCTTTCTCAACCAAATCTAAAAAAGAATAAATCGAACCGCAAATAAAGTTTTACTGTCAATAATACGCAGTTAAAGCTTATTAAAAAAAATAACTTTGTTTGGTTTTTGGTTCGCGTTTAATTCGGTGTGCCGCTATTACTGGTAAACTGATTTTAAAGGTTTGAATGGCACGTCATGGTTTATGTATACATATGTCATCTTCCTCTATAGTATTGTGCAGATACATATGTCAGGTTCCTCTAACGTATTATGAAATTTTATTGACATTAACCGAATGTGCAAAACATACACGTAACCAATAATGCCTCGTCAACATAAATTGAATCCTTTAATTACGTACCAGCACGTTATTATTTGAAGAAGAGCAGATCTCTAAACAACAATGCATATTATCTAGAGCCATGGTTTTGTTTAATTTAGGTGGCGAACACACATATTAACAGTGGTTGCTGAGGCCAAAAAAAAAAAGTCCGTTTCCGGTCTCCTTGGAGAAAAAAAACAAGGTCGGTACGTAGGGATTTTTTTTTTNATTTTTTTATTTGGCCTTATATGTGCAATTTTTTTTTGTTATAACAGCCATAAATTAGGGGATATTTGAAATAGTTTATGCATGATGCAAAGGCTGAGTATGATGTTATGTTCCGTTGTTGTGGATGTCGTTTTTTATTAAAATCATTTTGCTGTTTCTGCATTTTTTGTTTATGATGATGTTGTTGTTGTTGTTGTTGTTGTTGATTATGATGATGGTGATGAAATTACATTTACCGTTTTTACAATGGTTCGCGTTTTCTGCCCTTTAAATATATAGGAAACTTAATCCTCTATATAGGGATTGTTATCATACATACATGGTAACATGGACACCGCATTCTTCGTAACCATTTCAGCGAACAATCCTGTGCAAACATTTGTTTATTATATAGATAAACAAATCCGTTTCTTTTCAAACTGCGCCATTTAAACCTTCACCAAAGCCGCTCAGTTGTGTTATCGAAGCATTTTGTAAAACCGCTGAACAATACTGGAACAATAGCCGGGGTGGGTTGTCTTACTTTCGTCGGTTATCTATTGAGGAATCATAATTACTTCTTTATGTAAACAGGAGAATGTTTAAATGAAATCTTTCTCCATGTCTTGTACGTAAAAGGAAAGTGACTCCTGGTTCTCAAGCACTGTTGCTAGGTCTGAGTGAAGTTTGAAGTTGAACTTGGATGACTTTCTTGTCTTTGTCGTATTTCTTTAACCGAAAACGTTAGCTACGAACTGAAAGGTGCGCAAAAGTGCGAAAGTAAAAGCGCTGTAGCTTGAAATCCTTTCAAAGATAGTATGTAAACACATTAATCTTTTTGCCGGTGTTTTGTGTGTAAAATTAATGGATCGATACGGGACTTTCAGCCATTGCTTTAGCCTTGTGGAGGTTTAAAGTATGCTTAAGATAACTTTGTAAAGATAAATCAAACCGAGTGAATACATGAAAAATACATACTCGCCACGTTTGTTTGATTTGGCTGATATTTTTTTTTATTAATCAAACAATATTTAATACCACAGTTAGTACATAAGGCTTTTGTTGTGGACCTTTTAACACACGAACGCGTTTTCTGCATGGATTAAGTCAGTTCTTCTTAACGCAGGTATGGACTGTTTATTTCATGTATTTAATTAATATTAAACTTTGAATGGTTTTGTTTAGTCGGTTGTGTTTGAATAGCTGATACTCGTCTAGATGCGTGATGTTACCCGTCTCAATAGGAGCATGGCGGTACTGGATCCGCTTTCATGCTAAAGTTGCATTGTACTTCGTTTTGTTTGTATGCATCCGTTTAATGATTATTGAATAAATGAAACAATTAACAATCCTGGAACGCGTAGGACATCCGTGATATTAGTGTGGAAATTGATTAAATGGTAAGGACTGCTACGAATAATTGCATGTAACGTTAATAAATTTGATTAACATTGTTCTTGTATCTACAATTTTACGATGTCAATGTACATTGTATCCATGCATACAAACGTGTATCATTTTGTTATGTGCGTTATGTGCTCAAGAAATCTTTATGATTTTACAATACAAAGATGCATGCACTTTTCAGTCATGTTTCGGTTAATCACTGTAATTGGGTTAGTTCACATAAGGCACAATACTACGTAACCTCTAAAACCATTACAGGATATACCGATTAATAACAGTGTTAAGTACCTGTGCCATATCTGATTGGCCTATATTATATGTATCACAAATGTAGGCACTTGCAATTAGATCCAATATAGATACACTTGTATTTAAACCATACTGACAGGCCGGCTTTTAAAAAGAGTACTATATGTTTGCACAAATTAAGCATATTGTATGGTTTATTGTATATACATAAATATAACTATGAATTTTCTTTCAGTTATCTCACTGGCGTGATATCCAACGACTTTGGACACGCATGTTTCAACGTCTTAACTAAGTGGCCAAGTTAACCTGTCGTAAGTATTATGACAATTTCATACTCATATTCAGAAATAAGTAAGTAAATAAGCACGTTTCTTATTATAGTGAAATGTTTACATGTTATATTTTTTATATTAGTATGTATATACATGCCACCATATATACTAAATGATTACATTTAGCTCAATATATATATCAACAAACTAAAGCCATAAAATCCTATTGAGCAGTTAGATTACAAATTTAAAATTGAGCCTCACTCTGGGCTTATTTCCGGACTTTATTCGTTTGCGTTAAGTGTCGTCCCATATTAGCCTGTTCAGTCCGAACAGGCTAATCAGGGGCGACACTTTCCGCTGTTATGGTACTTTTCGTTCAAAGGAAGTCTCTTTTTAGCGAAAATCCAGTTAAAGGCGGAAAGTGTCGTCTCTGATTAGTATGTGCACATGCTTTAAGACCCCGTTTCCCAGAGCGAGGCTTCATACATTAATCGAGCGAATAAACAATCACGGAGGTTGTGTATGTTATTGTAAATTTATACGGAAAAACAATGATCACTATGGGTGATTGGATTATTTAACAACGATAGTTTTATCGATATACACAAACAAATCAGCAACGTTTATATCGATGTGCCATATTGGAAAAGACAAAATTGCAATTCCATTTTCCGATTCAATAATTTTAGCGGCATAAGATAACAATGTACTTGAGAAAATCCTGTTTTTAATCTTCTATCGATTGTGTATCTTGCAAGCAATATAAAATTACGTTTTTATGTAACCCAAAATAATGTTTTGAAATGGGTTTCAATTTGTGCGTGTTAATTCATTATCGATGAGTTTCTATTCTATATCCGAACAGAAACTGTTCATACAGTATGAACGCACTTGGGATATCAATACATGTACATGTGGGGTGATAAATATAATTTTTATAGTAACGCATTTATTTATAAACGGGATAATTTATTTAATATAAAAATTCAATTTTGATAGTATAACATGCTCTCAGAATAAAATACACTTACTTTACATATAGCACTTTCGAACATACGTTAGGATTATCGTTTACCTTTCAACGAGGTCATCTGTTTAAGTTTATATTGTATGCCCCAAGTATGCGCTTGACACAATATACGTTAGATTTAATAAGTGATTTATGTAACATGCGACAGCGTTTGCGATATTATAAGTTTACAAGAGTTGACGTATAAACAGGGACGGGTACACACCACTTCACATTTTGTAAATATTATCATCGTTGTCGAAGAGGCGGGTATAAACATCTAGCGTACCACTAATGGCTCTGATAACGTGAAACCTGGGGCTTAAGTTTGTCACATAAGCATTACATGTATCTCAATAAGTCCACAACGACTTATTGAAACAGATAATTTCGAGAAGTTTATATGTCGATAAATATTGATAGGGGGGAGGCTTCTGTTACGCCGGTGGTTTTTAGCTTGTAGAGGTCCTTTTAGAGCGAGTATGCCTTTGGTTAAAACGGTGAGAGCATCGTCGACGTAATTAATACCCTGCATTTATTCCTCATTCTCCTTCTCATCAGCCACTTTCTTCGCATCATCACCTCCATAATAAACATTAAACTCACCAATTTAATCACCATTATTGTCGCCGTTATTAAAATCAATACGATCAATACATACCGTCAACATCATAATAAAATTCACTATCATCGTTATCATGATAACCATCAGTCATGCAAATGATTCTAATTATTGTCATCATAATCATAATTGTTGTCATTAAAACCGTTCCTGATTAGCCTGTGCGGACTGCATGTAGTCTTATGAATGAAGTCCATGTCCAGAGCAAATTGTGTTCCTGATGTGTGTAAAAATATGCAAGTTTGATCTAAGATATGCTATAAAATACCCGCAAACGTTTGACACCATCTTCCATTTTCCATTTACCCTCTTCCGCCCACACCAAGGTCTTTAATTGTATTCTCAGCTTGTTTTTGTTTTTTTGAAAAGTATTTCCGTTCTGTTATTTAGTAATCAACGATACATCATCCATCCTCAATTGCACGAGAAATTGACATCACAAGATGACTATTTGATAACCGGAAGTTAAATACGGTTCATAGATACAGAAAACGTTTTTGCATGACATCTTGAATGTTTTCAAGTTTCAGGATCGTATTCTTGCTTATTTCACCCCTGTATAAATACTCTGACATACACGTCCAAAAAAGGCAAACAATTAACAATAAATGCTTCCAATTAGAACTACATGTACATAAACTGGTACTAAAAGTCTGTTGTAGTCTGCAGTGGCCGCTTTGTTAAAAGAACTATTAAATACAATTTCATTATGTAAATAAATGCTGATATATTGATAATCCGAAGATTCCGAGCACACCAAAACTTTTTTTCGACAACTGGTTCATTTGTTTTTGCAGGCATAATGTTATAATAACAACCCATCTCGTTGTCATAGAAACCATGTCTTCCGACGATGCCGACGACGAGTGTGAGAGCCCGGCGCCGGCTGCGCTGCCCTGGGTTGATCCACGCTCCCTCCGATTCACCGTCTTCGTGGTCCTACCCTCGGAGGAAGTGCGCACGCTCCGGGACCTTCCTTCCGGTATTACTCTACTCGAGATAAAGGTCAGGCATTACACTTGTTTTTAAAAGTTGACGGACTTGTGTTTAACTGTCTTGTTGATATAGAGTATAATTGTTGTGAGTTAAATCATTCAATCCTGTTGAACTGTATCCTTAATGGCATTTCTCTTAATAAACTGTTTTCTTTAAAACTGGCGGGGCTTGTGTTGAACTGTCTTGTTGATGAACAGGATTATTGTTGTGAATTCAATCATTCAAGTCTGTTCAAGTATATCCTGAATGTAATTCCCCTTAATGAACAGTTTGTTTATTTAATAAAGCTTACTTAGACTTAAACGCAACAGGGACAATGTATAAATTAATAATAAGAACATAATAAGATTAACACTTTACCCCAGTATAAATAAACTGGTTATTCAAATAACTGGTTCAGTTCAGAAAAAAAGTGTGTCGATCCTTTTACATGTTATATGTACAGATTTTTATTTTAAAGAAACGTGAAATGTAGAAACATCCATCAACAGTCTAAAAAGTATTAAAACTCTAATTCAGTAATATTAGATTGATAAGTACAAGTATAGGGCAACATCAGAATAAACGTATCATGTCGATCAGGACAAACAATCAGTATTGCCACTGAGCATACAATTAAAGACAGTTTTCGTATAAAAAAGTAACATATTTTGCTTGATCGTTGTATATTTGTTACTAAAATACTTTCAAGCTTTGATGTGTATGAAATACTCTGAATTATACAACGAGGGCGCATGTCACGCATCAGAAGTAAAAAAAAAAAAAAAAAAAAAAATCCGATTACATAATATTATGGTAATAGTTTTCAACACAAACAATGTGTTTTTGTGCAAAGAAAACGCCATTATAAATGAATGTACATGAACCATCTAGTTGCGCTATTACAATTTCCAGCTTTATAAGTCGTATTACGTAATACAACATTTTAACACAAAATTCCAATCTCAGTTTGCGTACAAGTTGGTAACCATATACAGGACCGACTTGAACTTGAAGCAGGCCTACCCAGTCAGATCTACAGCGTCACGTACCCGGATGGAGAGGAGTTACTTCCGGATCAGAAGCTCGTCGTCAAGGAAAACATACTCCATGGTTACGTGCTGAAGTACGTGCAGTTCTCAAGTTTATCATAATTAGTGATACAATACATTGCTGGACCTAATGTTTTGCTGCACGGGGCCTACAACGTGAAACATAATAATAAGCCTCGCTCTTGGAAAACGGGGTTGAATGCGTTATCGTAAAGTGTCGTTCCAGATTAGCCTTATCAGGGTCGACACTTTCCGTCTTTATGGATTTTTTCGTTCAAAGGAAGTCTCGTCTAAACGAAAATCAAGTCGAAACGGAAATTGCCGTCCTGCTGAATGCACAGACTAATCTGAATCGACACATTACGCACATGCATTAAGTCCTGTTTTCCCAGTGCGAGGCTCATAATTATTTGTGTTTTTTTTAGTAATGAGCCTTTTAAATTTGAGTGAAATATATGAATGGCATGTCCCATACTTAATTCAGTTTAACGATTATGCGATTATGGTACACCATAATGAACGTGTATGTGTTTTGTATCATTACCATCATGAACTGCATAATATGCATAATAATCAATTAGTTCTTAGATTTTGGCATGTAAAGGCAAACAACTGTGTGTATTTCGAAGTTTATGAAGTCCTTCCGCGCATGAGGCTGCATTATGTGTGCACTCGGAGTGTGTCCCATCACTCTTACCTTATTAAATTTCTAGACTCATGAAAGTTGGGACGAATTTTGAATTAAAGCTGAAATTTACATTTTTATGTGTTCTTTTTTTTTGGGGGGGGGGAGATCTGGAGTACCCGGATGCAACCCTATCTGTCCGGTATGGGAACCACCAACCATACCCATATGTTTCCGGGAACGGAATCATCATCTTCACCACCACTACCACCACTGCAACCACCACCATCATCATCATTCTATTATAACTTGACATATGCGTATATCTCCACAAGGTTGCGTATCCTTGACACGTGGGTATCCCTGTACAAGGCGGTACACCACAACCAGATCGAGCAGGTGTACCACAGCGGGGGCGTCCACCTCAAGGGCAACATCGTGATAAGCCCTGATGAGGCGGGGCGGTACGAGGGCGTGGTGCGGGAGCGGGGCACGGTGGCGCTGTTCATGGCAGCGCACATGGGGATGCAGCGTATGGTCAACATGCTCCTCTCTGTCGGTATGTATTAAAATTTACATCGCGAAAATTATAAGTTGGTAGCTTTAAAGCCCATTATTGTAAGTAAATTAAAAAAAAAATGGTTCAAAGTGTGTAAACCAAATATATTGCTTTACTTTATAGGATGTTACTTATAATGTTCTTATAAAGATCTACGAATGCAACATATATAACCGTCCTACACACTTGTATAAGAATCTTTTGATGTTTACTGTGTTATATACAATGAATCAATGAAACCAAAGAATACATGCAAAAATGGGTGTTGCTTTTTTGTCAGAAAACTAGAAACTTGCATTATTTATTTACCAGTATTAAAATTCTAGTATATATATATATATATATTTTAAAGTAATACATACTTGATATTTTGTTAAAACTGAATGCAATTTAATACAGTTCATGCATATATTAGTGGATACTTTCATTTTGTGAGTATATATTGTTGTTTTTATAGTGTTCATGTGTGTTGTAACATGGTAATTATCTATATACATAAAACAATTTCCTTGGCAGGGGTTGACCCAAATTCCACATCAGTCTTCGGTAGGACCCCACTTCATGCGGCCGTTGCTAAGGATATGGTGGTCATCATGGAACTGCTAGTGGACAAAGGTGCCGTTATCCATCGACCGGACTGTCACGGTGATTCTCCACTAAAAATTGCTCAGAAAATGAACGCAGTTTTGTGCTTCCGTAGAATTCGCTTAATGCAGCTGAATTTAAGAGGCCACTCTTGTGTTGTGGGAAAGAAAGGACAAACTCACACAAAATCGCAAACAAAAGATTCGTTTTGGACACATTCAACCACTTCAACGGTTTTCAATAAGTCCGAGGAGTCTAAACATGCCTCTCGGAAGCAGTTATCAAAAAGCGCGCCAAGTCTAGAAGTCAGAAAGTCTGACCCACGTTCTGCGCGGGATGTGAGGACAGTTTCGTCGCTTAGCAACGCGACTACTGGTAAGATAAGGCGTGGTTTTAAAGTCAAATGGAGCGACACCGCCTTCCAGCGTCCGCACACTAGAGGAAGTGAAGCCAAAGTTGACGATGTTGTTAAAGTGCAACCAGTAACGTTAGCGTTACCAAAAACAATTGTAAAATTCTCTGAAGTTAAAAATTTAGCGAAAGATGAAAAGGCTGCAAAAGTTACCAAAGACCAAACGGTCAAATCGGCTGATAGTGGAAAAGGCGAGTCAAAAGAAATCACTCGGGCAATGAAGTTCACACAGGAAAGGTAGACATAATTATCGAGGGAAATACGCTCGGTTGTGCATGTTTCTTTTTAAATCTATTCAGTCTAATATTAAGCGAAACGTACATTTTACTAAATAAATATTACACCCACTTCCTTCTAAGGACTTAAATATCTGGACATGTATTTAAGCATGTACATGTGTAGCAAAATATTAGAGCTTTACATTATCATAAATCTCTATTAATCATCTGTTTCAAACTCAATTCAATATTCTTTTTATTTAGTTGCACGTGCTTTGTTTAACGTGTTGTGTCTACGTTTTACTTGCAGATTAAATTACTTCAGCAAGATGTCTAAGACAGAACGCGAGTATGTTCCAATGGCAGAACGAGAAAGGAGAAAGAAACCTACTTTAGAAGCAAGTACAGAAGCTACTGAAGCCTTTAAAAAGTGGCTGGAAAAGAAGAAAGAAGAAGAGGAAATTGCAAATGAAAGCGAAGATGAAGAACCGGTCCAGGAGTTGGACGAAAGTGACTCTGAAGCAGACAGATTTTATGATTTTAATAAGAAGGTTCGAAAAATGAATAGAAACAATAGTGCCAAGAGTTTGACACCTGGAAATCGACCGATTATGACAATAATGCAGTTTGCAAGTACCACTGAAGGAGACGGCACTAACCCGCCTCCAGAATATCATATTCGAGCTTACAATGACTGGAGGACCAAGCGAAAAGGGGAACATTTGCCGAGGATGAGAACGTCGAAAGATCTGGAGTTGGAAAAGAGACGACTGGAGGAGAAACGGCAAAAGTTGCTTATGAACGCGATTTCCTACGAAGAATGGATGGATCACACCGAAGAAAGGAAGCATCTGATCCGGCAGATTTTGAAAGCAGATTTAGAGGAAATTCGTCAGCTTGAGGAAGCGAAGCACCAAGATAAACAAAAGATGTTCTCTTACGATCTCTGGAAAGAGAAATTAAAATCGAGAGGACAAGAGGACAAGAAACGAAAAGAGTTTCAGAAAATGTACGACAAAGAAAGGTTGAAAGAAAGGGATGAACACAAGAGTGCTAAAGCTGTATCGTTCGATGTGTGGCTCGGACAAAGCAGAGATAGTATGTCTAAGGAAAAAGAGAGTGAGCAAAGACTACGTGTAAATGGTCACATACATGTGGAAAGTTAGCATGATCTGGAATCAGTATATAGACACACCGAGAACGTAAGATAAATCGATGTAAAGGCTACTAGTGAACCATTGTCGTAAACAGATTCAAGACAAACGATTTTATCAACATAACACAAGTGTTATGTATTGAAACATTGTATGAAATATAACTTGCTGCCAACAGTAGTTTAAATAATTACTTTTGTAACGTGTTTGCACTGTATTTTTGTTTGTTTTGTCTCCGACCGCGGCTGTCTATCACTGTTATATGTTAAGCTGTATTTTAAACGTTGTTTTTGTAATTGTACGTTTGAGAAGGCTTCATATTACTTGGTTCACATCTCGGCCAGTTATTTGTACATTCATCGACGTAAGTTAAATTGTTGTGCGTAACCTAAATTCCTGTATTTTTCGGCTGGCACATATTTGTGCAGCATTAATAACACAACAGATGTCCTCAAATACATACACAAGCGGTAGACAGCGAAATGTAACACACACTTCGCTTTTGTTGGCGAGTGATTAGTTGTTTTATTATGTCGTATTTCTGTCTGGATGGTATTAAACACAAGATGCTAGACATCGGATATGTTTTTCATGACGCCTGACAGCGTTGAGGTGGCGAAATTAGCTATAAACCACTCAAGTGGCTATTAAACAGATTTACATTGTATGGTTTGAGGATTCTGTTACCCTTTTTAATGCGAAATATTAGACCTTCAACAACAAGTATCAGCTTAAATATGTAAATGGGATCTTATCAGAGGGTCTTAATACAAACCCTCGAAAATTACAAAGATATTATCAGTACAATTTTAATAAGTTGACACATTGTAATGGGCATAAACAACCCGCAACCCTGCCAGCATAAATTAGAAGTCATAGGCCTATGAAAAGGACTGTGACAGGTGAGGCTTATTACTGATTGTTGAGGTTTTGAAATTTAAAGTGATACCAATTTTCGTTAAGATGTTAAAATTTTACCTTTCCGGAACATCATACAAGAAATGTATTACTGACCAGGGACCTGTACAGTAAAATCCCAGACACGTGTTTTTACTTTTATTATATAATATTCACAATCTGGATTATTACATTTTACGTATATAACTATATATATACACTGTATGATGTAACTGTCAACTGTGTAAAAATGCAAGTTTTCTGATCTTTGAAGTCGTAGTATCAAGAATGATTTTCAATATACAGAAGGGGACCAGAGGGAAGGAGGCTCCCGTAACATGTGCAGCCTTGGGCCCCAAAACAGCTTAATCCGGCCCTGATAGCAATATGTTGAATGTTGTACATGTTTGAAATAGTACTATATGGATTGGCATTAGTGGGTGGGGTAATATTACCTTAAATTTAAGTCCTTGTATGTATTTTCCAGTGATAGAAACTATTCAAATTGATTGAACAGCATTTTTTCAACCTCTTTATTAGTATTTGTTGTGAAGCAATAAAAACATATTTGTGTACAGTCTCGTCACAGGATTTTGTGCTTGAAGAGAAATNATAGGCGTACAGGTTTTAATAACAAATTGGTGTGTCCCAAACGTCTCACGCTGTAGAAGCATCTGAACTACTGCATAGAATATTATAATAAGTAGTGAATTACCGATAGAGTGTTTTTTGTGAAGGATCACAATTTCACTATGTGTAAGTCCGTAGTCTAATTTTAGTAAGAAAATCCAAATTCATGTACAAGTAGCCAAGTCTTTGTGAATGGTTACTGGCAGGCATACAAACCAATTCAAGCAATATTATGAGTGGCATCTTTCTATTTCTTAGTAATAAAACCAACGTTCAAACATGATACATTTTCGATAGTAAGTGTGATTTATAACAAACTCTTACTTCAAGAAGACTTTAAATCATGATATTCGGTTTCTCCTTAAGCCAATGACACTGTGTAGTAGCTGCATTGTCTGTTGCCCTTACTGCGCCCAATTTGATGCATGTTATTATCGCCATATTTCATTACTAAGTAATTTGTATTCATATCTAAAAAATTAACACATGCTGTTAATGTTTAATTCACACCTACATCGAGTGCTTTTGTATTATATTGTTCACAATACAAGATTAGTTAACATGCATTGACACAGAAGACGGCTTGTAGACGAATATGTTAAGTCATGTAACGTGAGTATGGGGCAACACCATAATATCTACCAATAAATATACTGTTTCGTTTACAATTTATGTATGAATGTAAAAATTAATTGCTTGTATAGGGTGACAGCATTAGGTATGGGAAATACTATCCCGCTATAACAAGAACTATTATTTGGCAATAACTACCGATTCAATAGACTTGTATTGGGTAATTGTGCACAAGAACCGTGGGAGGGCCTGGGATGATCTGCAACAATTGCATTTTTTACCTCCGCTTAAGAAAGAATGACAACATGTAATATGACTAATGTTCAGGGTGTCTGATTTGATAATTGTACTTTTTTTTTAAATCGAAACGAGGTATTAAAAAGGAGACAAAAATGTACACTGCATGCACAAACTCATCAAGTTCAGCTCATAACCTGCGCTTAAATAGGTGTCTCTGAAAATAAATGAAAACAAAGGTGTCTCTGTTAGTGGATGAAAGATGTACAACTAGTTATGATGTTGATGATCACACATTGAACCTCGTTCTGGAAAAAAAACTGATCATAATCCATGTGCGTAATGTGTCATCTTTGATTAGTCTGTGTAGTCCGCACAGGCTAATCAGGGACGACACTTTGCGCTTTTATGGAATTTTTCGTTTAAAGGATTTTATTCTTAGCGAAAATCCAGATTAAGGGTCTGATTAGCGGACTGCACAGGGTAATCTGGGACGACACTGTATTCATATGCATTTAGCCCGGTTTCCCACAGCGCGGCTCAAAATAATACGCGTGTAAAAGAGCTCGAGGGCTTGTTTAGTTGGTAGTTTGATATTAGACCCATCCGCGCAAGAGCTGCATAATGTGAGGACCCGAATCTTTCCGAACACCCAGTGTCTTTACTTTTAGAGACACATCATAGGGGCGATCTACACAATTTTACATTATTTTAATATTGATTTTTTTTCTAATTTTGGTTTGATTTTGTTCCGTGCCTCGAGTAGAAGGATTACCAAGAGTAACCGGTTCGGTTAACTGAAACCAAATTCACTTGCGACGAGAGGGAAGCGAGTGCCTGTGCGTAAATTATCGTCCAAGATTAGCCTTTGCAGTCCGCACAGTCTAATCAGGGACGACACTTTCCGCTTTTATGAAAGTTTTCGTTTGAAGAAAGTCTCTTCTTAGCAAAAATCCAGGATAAGCGCAAAGTGTCGTCCCTGATTAGCCTTTGCGGACTGCACAGGCTAATCTGGGGCGACACTTTACGCACATGCATTAAACCCCCTTTTCACAGAGCGAGGCTTATATAGATATGAAGCAAGGCTTATGCAAAAAAGAACACCGCTTATTGGTATAGAATTACATGTCGTCTTGTGTCAGAACAAATGTTTATTCGCTTGTCATACTTGATAGAGAAGAATAATATTTGATCAGTCGCGAGAACGTGTCATATAAAACCATCAAAAACGACGGTATCTTCGGCGAGCTATGCGCTCTAGACATCCTGGATGAAATTTCATCCACGCCCGCTTGTTGGCGCAGGAACCGATGTCGGATCGCCGCGCACGGATACGATTTAAGGGTCGACAATCATGAGCAATTAATGAGTTTACTATGCAAATGAGGGGAAGTGCGGGTATCGGAGATTTCAGAATACGACGGTAAAAAACTGTTTTGCTAAAACGAACAATTAAGATTTTGTCATAATAATGAATGATGGATGGAATATACGTCAACTTATCGGTAGGTTTGATGGTGGGTTGTGATTACCGCCGAAAACATGTCAGAGAAATTTGAACTGCACATGCGTAAAGCGGAGATGTAAGGCTAGAAACTTGCACATGCGAGTTGTGTTTTTGTGTTCTAACTTAAGATGAGAGTTAGGATTAGCAGATGGCCGTACGTTAAAACGGCAAATGTGCATGTTACCGCAAAGAACGTGATAGTAAAAACAAACTACTTGTATAAAACCTTGTTCTATGTTGTTATATCTTAGTTGTTTCCCGAAGTTCACTCTCAACGCGTTGACCCGGTAAATATCCTGATTTTGAAGCAATTAAATTCTACTAATGACCTACTTATCTGTGTTTAAGAGTTATGTGTTTTATACGAAACTTAAAAAACAGAGTAGGAGTGCAGGGTGTCAATGTTTCAGTTGAGGTCGCGCGATTGACCTGAGAGGAAAGCGTAAGATTAGTTAAAACCTATTTATTTAAGCTCGATTGCATCGAAAGCCTAAGGCTTATTTGAAATGCTCTCGAGTCCGTTTCCTGGGACCAGAACCAGTACTTGGTGTCTATGGGGGAGATCTTCAGAACGCTCCCACGGTGGGTATCGAACCCGTGACATCCCGTTTTAAATAAGGAAAGAGACCAAACAATTGGCATATGATTTTTCTCTTTTTTTTATATATATAAAATTATAAATAATTGTTCAATTAAATGCATGCTCGTATTTAAGTAAGTACATGTGGGGTCAGTCAAAAAAAGAAACCTTTAAATCCTAATTGCTTAATTTAAGTCTGCTCAGACCCCTTATTTTAAGTATTTATTTTAAAGGGACGTCGTCAGAGCGTGCAAGGACGTTTTGCGGTTATATTCACTTTAAAAAAAATCGTTACAAGCAAAAAACTTTTATCATCGGCTTGTTTGTTTACAAATGTCTCAAATATACAGCTTCTTGTTTATTTCTGTATTTACTATTGACGTTTGACGTTTATACCTAGCACTAGTTAAGATTGAAACTGCATTGAAAGACTTAATATTAAACTTTTTTTATCAACTATAATACATATGTCAGACATTACCGTCTAAATGGTTATTAATAAATACATTCCATCATTAATATGACAAATATCAACATAATGATGTTCCTATTTATGGACGTTTGTATTATCCCCGTTTAATTTTTCGACAAACCAAGTTTCTTTTCACAGCCGCTCATGGTGTGTGTAAAAAAGTAATATAACTATTTATATGGGTGATATATTGCTTCTATATTTCTTGTCTTAACCGACAATGTCACATTACAAGTGTGTTATCTTTCGCAGATGACTTTCAAAAACCGGGACTACTTCATTATGTCATCAAATTATGCTAAGCCGGCAAGAGTGCGCAACCACGAAAAAAACCAATACCCTGCGGTTTATTGCTCATATTCTTCGAGATATGTAAATGGTTTGTCACCGCGGAGCGAGTAGCTTAATTTCATACGCATACAGATTTAACAACTCATAATCGGGGGTAACGCAAATCGCGTTAGAATCCGCCTTTTACACAAATGGAAACAAGTATCCGTAAAATACACTGGCGCCGGCACCCTGGTGCGAACATCTAAGGACATCCAAAAACTCACAAATTTATGCATATTTAGTACGGCGACTGAACAAATTGAATGCATGACTTCATCAAATAGAGCTTTAGAGTTAATTCTATAAAAAGACGTTTGTCAACTCTGTATAGGACATTGATAGATAGGGCCGACTATTTACCATGGATTAGATTAATGCGATTATAGGAGAATAACAAATGTGCGTCGGGATTGAAATTAGAAAATTATGAATTAATTCGCGCGTATATCTTTTAATCAAAACACACGTTTCGTGTTCCAACTTGACTCCTTGGGCCAAGAGGGCAAACGTAATTACATTATATTTATGTTTGAGAATGATGCAAATAGAAAATGCATTTATTTTCAAAATTTTATTATGTAAACAATTGACTACTCGTAATAAAAATTTGTCAACGCGTCCTTATTTTTTCATGGCTCATAAAGAGTTTGGTTTCTCATGATAACTGATTATATAATCAAAATAAAATTATTGTGAAACGAACGTTTTGTTTGTGCTGCGTTCTTCATTGTACACTATGCTTGTTTCTCTACGACGATCGCTGAGCAATACACTACGGTGATTGCTATGCAATGATTTGTACACCACGGGGATTGCTATGCAATGTTTGGTACACAACGGTAATTGCTATGCAATGATTGGTACACTGCAGTGATTGCTATGCATTGGTTATACACTACGGTGATTGCAATGCAATGATTGGTTCACAACGGTGATTGCAATGCAATGCTTTGTACACAACGGTGATTGATTTGCACTATTTGGTACACAATGGTAATTGCTATGCAATGAATGGTACACAACGGTTATTGCTATACAATGTTTGGTAACAAACATTAATTGTTCTGCTATGCTTGGTACACGGCGGTGATTGCTTTGCACTATTTGCTACACAACGGTAATTGCTATGCAATGTTTGGTAACAAACAATAATTGCTATGAATTGATTGGTACACAACGGTAATTTCTATGCGATGCTTGATAACAAACATTAATTGCTATGCAATGCTTGGTACACAACGGTGATTGCTTTGCACTATTTAATACACAACGGTAATTGCTATGCAATGTTTGGCAACAAACATTAATTGCTATGCAAAGATTGGTACACTACGGCGATTGCTTTGCAATGCCTGGTACACTACGGTGATTGCTATGCAATCACTGGTACACAACGGTGATTGCTTTGCACTATTTGGTACACAACGGCGATTGCTGAGCAATACAATACGGCGATCGCTATGCAATGATTGGTACACAACGGCGATTTCTATGCAATGATTGTTACACAACGGCGATTAATGTAATGAATGGTACGCGACGGTGATCGCTATGCAATACTTGGTAAACTACGGTGATTGCTATGCAATCATTGGTACACAAGGGTGATTGCTATGCAATAATTGGTACACAACGGTGATTGCCATGCAATTATTGGTACACTTCGGTAATCGCTATACAATGATTGGTATGCAACGGTGATTGCTATGCAATCTTTGGTACACGAGGGTGATTGCTATGCAATGATTGGTACACAACAGTGATTGCTATTCAATTATTGGTACACGACGGCGATCGCTATGCAATGATTGGTACACAACGGTGATTGCTATGCAAAAATTGGTACACAAGGGTGATTGCTATGCAATGATTGGTACACAACGGTGATTGCTTTGAAATTATTGGTACACTTCGGTGATGGCTATGCAATGATTGGTACACGACTGTGATTGCTGTGCAATCATTTGTACACAACGGTGATTGCTATGCAATGATTGGTTCACAACGGTAATTGCTTTGCAATCATTGGTACACTACGGTTATCGCTATGCAATGATTGGTACACAACGGTGATTGCAATGCGATTATTGGTACACGACGGTGATTGCTTTGTAAATATTGGTACACAACGGTTATCGATATGCAATGATTAGTACACTACTTTGATTGATCTGCAATGATTGGTACACTGCGGTAATTGCTATGCAAAAATATGTACACAACGGTGATTGCTATGCAATTATTGGTACACTACGGTGATCGCTATGCAAGGATTGGAACACTACGGTGATCGCTACGCAACAATTGGTACACGACGGTGATCGCCATTTAATAATTGGTATACGACGTTGATCGCTATGAAATGATTGGTACACTACGATGATCGCTATGCAATGATTGGTACACTTCGGTGATCGCAATTAAATTATTGTTATACGACGGTGATCGTTTGAAATGATTAGTACACTATGATGATCGCTTTTCAATTATTAATACACAACGGTCATTGCAATGCAATCATTGGTATACTGCGGTGATTGCTATGCAATGACTGGTACACTACATCGATCGCTTTGCAATGATTGGTACACTTATGTGATTGCTATGCAATAACTGATACACTGCGGTTATTGTTTTGCAATGACTGATACCTTGCGGTGATCGGTATGCAATTATAGGTACAATACTATGATTGATCTGCAATGATTGGTACACTGCGATGATTGGACTGCAATGATTGGTACACTGCGGTGATTGATCGTCAATGATTGGTACACTTCTGTAATTGTTATGTGATCATTGAAACACTACTGTACTTGATCTGCAATGATTGGTACACTACGGTGATTGCTATGCAATTATTGGTGCATTTCGTTGATTGATATGCAATAATTGGTACACTGTGGTGATTGCTATGCAATGATTCGTTCACTTACGTGATTTCTATACAATGATTGGTACACTGCGACGATTGCTATGCAATTATTGGTACACTGTGGTGATTGCTATGCAATGATTGGTACACTACGACGAACGCTATGCAATGACTGGTACACTACGGCGATTGCTATGCAATGATTGGTACACTATGGCGATTGCTATGCAATAATTGGTACACCACGGCGATTGCTATGCAATAATTGGTACACTTCGGTGATTGCTATGCAATCTTAAGTACACTGTGGTGATTGCTGTGCAATCATTGGTACACAAGGGTGATTGCTATGAAATTATTGGTACACCACGGTGATCGCTATGCAATTATTGGTACACTACGATGATCGCTATGCAATGATTGGTACACAGCGGTGATAACTATGCAATGCTTGGTACACAACGGTGATCGCTCTGCAAGGATTGATACAGTGCGGTGTTCGATATGCAATGATTGATAAACTACGGTGATTGCTTTCCAATGATTGGTACACTACGCCGATCGCCATGCAATGACTGGTACACTACGGTGATTTCTTTCCAATTATTGGTACACTGCGGTGATCACTATGCAATTATTGGTACGCTGTGGTGATCGTTTTGCCATGATTGGTACACTACGATGATTGCTATGCAATGACTGGTACACTACGGTGATTGCTTTGCAATGATTGGTACACTACGCCGATCGCTATGCAATGATTGGTACACAACGATGATCGCTATGCAATGACTGGTACAATAAGGTGATCGATTTTCAATGTTTGATATACAATGTTGACCGCTATGCAATGCTTTGCACACCCATCCGATCGCGATATGGTGATGAACGCATTTAACGACGATAAATTCAATGAAACTGACGAACTATAAAAGCGAGACCTGTAACTCTGCTGTCAGTGGATGAAAGACAACCATAACGAAAGGTTGTTCTAATCGGATGACACGATTTATTCTGAGGCCACATATCCCTTACAAAACAAACCTTGATTTCACAATTTCGTTTCGCGAAATATCAATGGGGTACTTTTAAATGTAAATTACGAAAACATGGAATAGGTTGTTGTTTTTAACAGTAAAGAATTATCTTTTATTTCAATATTTTTGTCGTAAAATGGGCGGGGGAAACATGTGACGTTTGACCTTGTCGTCTCGTCTTGTCGACAAACGCGCATGTTGCAAGTGAACATCGATAGATTATCTTTGATTCCACGGCAGGTACATCCAATCTAGACGACACAAATCCGAAATGGCGCCATCGATAGCCCTTCATATTCTTGTAAACAATTTATAATCTTTCTCGCTTGGTGTGAAATACCAGTAATTGGTCTCAAGTGATCTCAAAAATATACAAGCATATCGATAACGGACTACTTTTTGTCACGTGACCGAAAACATTAGCTCGTTTTCACACAGAGCTATGCCCCTGAACATTTCAAGTGAGGAATTTACAAAATTCGACCACAAAATATTCAACTCGAGTATTAAAGGATACAAACCAATATGTCAGACGAGATTTGTTCGCGACAAGGGATACACATTTATTTGCCAAACGACATAACTTTGTTTTTCGTTAACACGTCGACCATTAGGATAACCGACTCCCGAGTGATGTCAGTGAAACATTCATCCGCAGGATTACGTGTGTTAATGGCGAGCCTCCATTCAAGTGGGACTATTTTACAAACTTTAGGACAACAGGCAAATTGTATAGGGAAAACAGGATTAGGATACAAATAAACAAATCGAGAACCGTGCATGTGCAGGGTTGAATCGCATATCAAATTTGATAGCTGAAATCTCGCACTAATGCGGCTGTTTGGTCGGCCTGTCGCTTGATTGATGCGCTACGCAGGCGTCCGAGCCACTGGACATATCTGAGCCTCGCTCTGAGAAAACGGGGTTTAATGCATTTGCGTAAAGTATCGTCCCAGATTAGCATGTGTAGTGCACACAGTCTAATCAGACTACATACGTTCCGCTTTTATGGGATTGTTAGTTTTAGGAAGTCTCCTCTACGCGAAAATACAGACTAGGCGGAAAGTTTCGTCCCTGATTGGCCTGTAAGGACTGCACAGGCTTATCTGGGACAACTCTTTACGCACATGCATTACAACCCATTTTCACTGGCCCACTGTCACGTGTAACAAGGGAAGGCATCTCTTTATGTGCCTACTCGAAGCGATTTGAAGCGCCAGAATATCTTGACATGATTTACTACAATGCGCTACACAGGCGTCCGAGCCACTGGACATATCTGACACTCACTCTGAGAAAACGGGGTTTAATGTTTGTTGTAGCCTAGTTGTTGTTTTGTATATATCATACACAATTTATGAAGCTGCTTTCTAGGCGTCAGAGTATCTGGAACATGGAACAAGTAAAGGCATTTTGAACCGCTATGATTAACAACAACAAGGACCATTAGGACCTTAAAGTTGCTCTCATTTTTCAAGTTGAGATACGAATATAAACATATATTAGAACCGTCGTCTTTCTGTAATTGACGTCCACGTTGACACTTTGTGGTTTACTTATTTATTTATTTTTTTGAACGACAATATTTACCCAAGGTTTGTTAAATTTATCTATTTTACTATATATATACATGTTGCCAAAAGGTTTGTTGTGTGCACACATCGTTTTGTCTTCATCGGTGATATAGATAAGGTGTTTACTATAAGTATTGCATCCATACATATTCGATACACACAGACGTCATTCCCGCGTATTTCGTATATATCCGTCTTTAATTCGTATTCAAATCTACAATTAGACCTTGGTATTCAAATCTACAATTAGACCTTGGTATTCAAATCTTCAATTAGACCTTGGTATTCAAATCTTCAATTAAACCTTGGTATTCAAATCTTCAATTAGACCTTGGTATTCAAATCTTCAATTAGACCTTGGTAATAACATGACTAAAACGCATTTAAAATCGTGTTTAACCCTTTGCATGTGGGAAATTTGTCGTCTGCTAAAATGTCGTCTGATGAATTTCTAAAATTAGCATTTTCTTTAAAAAAAAACAAAGAATACTATCAAAATAGCAAACAGTTTGGATCCTGATGAGACGCCGCGTTCTGTGGCGTCTCATCTGGATCCAAACTGTTTGCAAAGGCCTTCAAAATCCGGTTCCAGCGCTCAAAGGGTTAATGTGAGCAACGCAGATTTGAACGTAAGTGAATATAACGGGCTTCTATTGTGGAATTCGCATGTACAGTTATATGGGAATGAAGATGCATCCATAAGAGGACGAATTTCTTGTATTGAGTGTTGGGGATGTATGAAGATACTATAGTAGTCTCCCGGCAATCGACGAAATGTGGGTCGTTTTGGGGCAACAAATGAGAAACGAATTCACGTAGTTATGTGAACGCATTGAATTTCACATTTATGCGCATTACGCCTTCATATTGGACTAAAACAACACAAGACGATGCGTGTTCGTCGAAGTTTTATATTGCGTTAGCCTCGAAGGTACATATTGTGAGGCCGCGGCGAGTGCCTCTACATCCCTATTTGAGCTTTAGACCACCTTAAATTGGGAAGAATTTGAAATCGAAGCCTCCTCTATTTGTAGCTATTCATTTTTACATAAATCTGTGTTTAACTTTTCTTTTTTTAATTTTCTCTGAGGGAGAAACCAGATGAAACCCTACCTGTCTGGTATGGTTACCACCAATCAATCTCACATGCGCCTAGTTCCAACCATTGGTAGTCAAAATAAATGACTTAGTTGTTTTTTTGCCATAGTACATGAATCTGCATCGTGAACATTTGTTTTCTATTTGTTCATATGTATTAAGAATGAAGGTAAATCACATTTTGTTATATATGCATTATTTCTAATTATTTACTCTAAGAATAATTACAGGTTTTTAATATAATTATGGTTGATAAATCATTTCTCGCGTAAATATAGTTCTATACAGAAGTGTGTTTTTTTTCCGAAAACTTCACTTTAACAAAGTGATACCATTAGACGTTTGTCAAACATCTTGATCTTAAAGGGTCAAAAACATGCAAACCCATAAACGGCAAAACGCAAGTATGAGATTCCAGATCAAAATTAAATGTTTTGCATTTATTTATATATATACATGTTATATTTACTGTATTTTTCAATTTTTCAGTTTTAGAATTACATCTTTATTTTCAAAATACAAAATTGTCTACGTATAATGCAAAAAAAAACAACGCTCGGGTTTGATAGACCGGAACGTAAGCCAGTGTTTGTTGTAGGCTAGTTTTTTTTTAAGTATCGTATACAATTTATGAAGCCGCAGAAAGAAACATGGAATTTCATTCGGTTCCCCTCGCAGATTATCAATAATCGTACTTATCCGATGTTTGACGGAAAGGGCCGAGAATGTGCGATTGATGGAATTTCGTACTCGTAAGCGTTAAGAAGATGATCATTTTGATAAAAAAAAGTTCACAACAAAATCCATTTAAAAGTTTAAACTCACCAATGACTTATTTATATAAAACTTTTTTTTTTCATTTGACAAAAGTGCATGCGGTCGCGACATTCTGTATTTAATAAATTGAAATGTGTTTTCAGTACATCATTTAATGGCCATTTAAATGCCTAATTTAAATATAAACATGTTATGTCAAAGATGTCAATCCGTAATACATGGGTAGTTATTTAAAAGTAATTAAATTACTCAATGCAAATGGAAAATAAACGACCGTCATCCCAATTTTTACAAATCAAATTTATGATATGTTTAGCAGGGATTTGTTATAGATAAACCGCATTGAAAGAAAAGTCATTCCGTTTTTTATTTAACAATATGCGTCTTATTAAAGATGTTATCAAATTGAAGTTATTTTACATTCAATTAATTCTCGTTTTATAACATGTTCAGTTTTTGTTTGAAAAAAATAGTATTAATATTTTAGAAGAATACCATAACATCATTTATAAAAGTAATTTATTTACGTCCATTAGTGTCAATACAGAGCAATACTGTAGCATTAAATTATGCATTCATATATTATCGTGTCAGTATTAACATGAATGTATGTTACGCATGCATATATATTATACACATCATAAATGTTACATGAACATATTATTGTTTAAAAAAAATCCCATCAACTAATAATGCTTTCAATAGACCAGATTTTCGATTTACTTCCATTGCTGCTGTTATTCACAGTTTTGCCAACAAATGAAGAGAGAGCTGGCGGCACAACTGAAAAAGATTTCGTGGCTGTAGATTCGTTTGAAGGTGTGCTTGAAACCAGAGGCGAAGCGACTACTGAAAATGTCAGAGGTGAAACAGCAGTTGATGACATTGCGGAAGAGTTCCTAGAATCGATCGGGGATGACAGCCTCTCCATGAACAGTTCATTGCGGCTATCCGGGGAAAACAGCCTCTGCACGCATTTCTTGGCGGGATTTCTGGGAACTGTCGTCTGGTCTTCGATATCGGAAACATCGGAAGCGTCCGTTAATGATCGGGAGTTGTCGGTTGCGTTCGTCATGGAATCGGAATCATACGTATCATCAGCAACGGATATCTTATCTGAAAAACAAAATTCATTTTAATTTTAAATTTAGAGAAATATTAAAAAAAATATTGAGTTTCATAAACAAATAAATTACGTAAGTAATTAAAAATAATCAACAAGTTATATTGATTAATTTTATAAAATTTTAATCTACAAAGTAGTTTAAAGACAAATTTTGAAATAATATTTCTTAAAAGAATAGTCTCCAACGATCCTTACCATCAACGTCAATATCGTCCAAATCAATTTCGCTATCGCCCGCCCTCTTCTCCTTCTTCAGCCTCCTTCTGGCGTTCGCGAACCACGTGCTGACTTGGGTTAAGGTCATCTGACAGACGATCGCCAGCATGACCTTCTCCGCCTTAGTCGGGTACGGGTTCTTCCGATGCTCATAGAGCCACGCCTTCAAAGCGCTCGTGGACTCCCGAGTTGCGTTCTTTCTGCGGATTCCATTGATGTCGAAACCCGGATACCTGGAAGTTGAAAATGAGTGATGATTTTAGAAACTGTTAAACACGGCGAAGATGTCATGTAAACAAACACAGAAAAAGTAATCAAAAAAATCAATACATTTATTCGTTAACATATATAACGGAAGCTAATGATTTACCGGATCATATTTCACCTTTTTATACTACAGAGTTTAAAGATGTTTTACCAAATGAAAGAAAATCATTGTTTACTTTTCTTTAAAAATTAGTCCCATAATATAGTGTTCACAAAACGAGTTCATTTTTTCGTAAGAGACTACATAATACTTTGACAGTACTTACATTGCGGCGTATGGATGTGACGTCATTATGGCGGCGTCATAAGGGTGCGGCATGTGTCCTCCCGGGAGAGGGGCTCTGTACATCCGTGTATGATGGTCTGCTGCCATCTGGTTAAAATAATAAGTAAACGTGAGAAAATATGGAGCAATATACGATGCCATTATTATAAATAGGCAATACTGATTTGTATGTCCAACTTTATGCATTATTGCACAATCTAATATAAAACTTCCGTTAAATTTCAGAACAATACCTATAGAAGTTAGAAGTTTTTCTTCTTACAGTCATGTCTGCCTGTTGTGTTGTACATAAATGAAAGTTTTGAAAAGTTATCCAGAACTATTTCCTAATTTTACGCGAATATACATACGTTCAAACAAAGCTTATAAAATAGCCTACCATTTTGTACTGAGACACCTCGCTGTTGCTGTAATATGTTTCCGGGAGTCGGGGTACGCGCGCAAGGTAACTAGGGACGCCGGTCTGAAGCTGGCACGAACAAACCGTCCTTCCGGTAAGAGGGTCCGCCATTACCGGATATCCGGTTTGGCAACACGGAGAACGCTGCGCATGCATGGAACTTGCGTAAGTTGCCGATAGTGAAGCCATTGTCTGAAATAGTAAATGTATGCATAAATATAATTTCAATTGTATGTCCATGTGTTAGAATAGGTTGCCGAAAACATTATAATTTATAAACTTTTTCCAGCTCATTTATATGTTAAAAATTTACTCATCAAAAAGCGCTTGATATACAATAAAGGTTTACCATGCATAAATCGACCTTCATGGTAATGTTGTTAACACACATACCTCAGAGATATTATAAGTCCAAATTATTCAGTAATCCGTTATTTTCTAAGTATATTTTATTTCTGGCGTATCGCTTTTAAGATTGAAGTTTAAACTATGAGTTAAAACTGTTTTGAAGCGTTACACATTTCAGCGTCAATATATGGTAAAAGGCGGAATCCGCTCTCCTAATCCCCTCAATCTCATTGGCTGACAGCAAATCTACCCGTACATCTCATAATCACCAGGCGACAAAGGACGCCCATTAGTCACGCCCACAGTTAAAATGTCATCGAATGATGAACATCGTTATCGACACGGGGAATCTTGTAGCGATGGCGAAAATCAAATAATATCGCTGTATCACTTCCCCACCCCTTGGCTATTTTAAAAACACTCTGTGGGCAAACTTCAGTAATTTTCTGCCGGTAATTGCTATTATCTACTCTTTCTATTGTCTATCGTGTGGAGTGTGTTGTTGCTTGAAGCAATTAACACGATTAGACTGATGTATTTGTATAAGAAATGATTTTATCTTCCTAATTTTGACAGATATATTACTGTTTCGAATCACGCTGATTTACATGTTAACATTAATAGAGTCCTTTCTAATATGACTTGATATGGGAGTCGTAAATTTGACAGACTTGTAAATAATTATTTATTTTTTTAACTGTTCATTGTTATAATAAATCTGACGTTTTTATTTAATGTTTGATACCTTTATTATTAATATACTTTGTATAATAATAATAGTTATACTACTAGTATTACTACTACTACTTCTACTACTTATAATAAAATAATTTAATAATATAATAATTTAATAAAATAATAATAATAATAATAATAATAATAATAATNATAAAAAATGTTATACTAACATGCTTGTTAAGATCAACTATTTTGATCATGTGTTTATGTTTTCCTTATGAATTGTATTTTTCAAACGAATTGTCGTTAAGTGAAAATTCATATATGACGCTGATAAACCATTTTACCGAGATGGTCTTTTTTTAGTAGGTACATGTACATTTTTTTGATATTGCTTTAAAGCCTATATTGCTACTTACTCAAATGCTTTATATAAAAAAATAAGCATCAGACAGAGTGTTGAATATTTTAGTTGGTTTCGTAATAACATTATATGGTATATTTTAATGTGAATGGGACCTTTTAGTTTTAAGATAAAAACTTGTAGCTCACTATTTAACTGACGACACGTACATGACATTATAAGAAGACCAAATAAGGCTGAAAATCTGACCATTTAGCTACACTATATACATACTAGCAATTTCAAATGTACATATATTCCGTCCACTCACGGTAGCGGAGCTATTAGCTTTAGATACACTTTCTACCACCTCTACTTGCAAAATTTATGAATGAAGTGTGTAAACAAAAATCGATACTAACGTTTGCTTTTTTTTCGGGCTTTACTAATTACTTTTGTTCACACGAATATTAAGTCGATTTTCACAATTATCGAAACGTATATATTCCTATGGTCAAATTGTGTTTGATCTTGTATTCTTTATAGTCATATACTAAAACAATCAGTATCGAATCACAGTCAAGTTTATTTTTCAAATCATGACAACTTAAGTATACTTGTTTAAGCGATTTAATATGATATGTAGTTTCAAGTCGGATAAAACGTTGATAAATTAAAAGTAGAATATCAGTTTAGAACAAGTGAATTTCAAATGAAGTTAAGTGTTATACACTTGCGAATAACAAATATTTCCGTTTGTTTCATATATATATACAATTTTCAGTTCTGATTTAAATATGACTGAAATTGTAGGTATCGTCGTAATCTTGTGGTTATGAATTTCATAAAACATCATTTGATATATTGTTCTATAAGCGGATAGAGAAATAGCTTGATTTAAAATGTATCGATTGTTTTATTGGTTTGTTTTTAGATTGCGACTATAAAAGTTTGACTTAAACAGCGTATATGCTCGCGTTAATTCTAAATGGACGAGTTTAAGGAAAATTGGATTTTATTGCTTTGTACATTAAACAAAAACTTCTATATTCTGGTACAACAATATAAGATTCTACTGACTACAGTTTCAGTGTCACGTATCCATTCAAAGCTAGTGCTTTCGGAAAACAACATGCCATTCAGGAAATTGGAAGTTTCGCAATTCCAAGAAAGTATATGGTGATAAAGTGAATGAGGTTGGATTCCTCAGAACGTATATCAATCAAGTTGCGTGTCTAAAGCAGCTTTCGATAAATGTTGAGGAAGCTATATTGATATTAACCGTCCAAATCACACTAAAAAGATGATTTGCATCTCATCTAGTTACCAAATATACATGTTTTCCCAGTAAAGAAAATATGATGAGATGTTTATCATTATTATGATGTATAGCAAGTGTTATAAACAACATTAAATAATAAAATGAAAACCTTTTAAAGACGACTAATTGTTAAATATTCAAAATTGTATTTGTGAATAGAAGAAATGGTTTCACTAATGAAAATCGCATGCACCTTTATACATAATGTTATAACTGAGTATTTATAGTAACGAATACATAGTTTTAAAGGTTTGTATGTTCTTCTTGATCGATTTAAGATCGATACCAATGACCAGCGCATTTTATTTTTATTGTATGCCTTTTCCGTCGTTTTTGTTTACCTTTAAAAAGATTTAAGTAGGCAAATTTAGCACGAAAACATAAATTAATGACGTCAATGAACGATGTCATTTCCCAGCAAAACTGTACACAATCTCGATATTTTTTACTGTTTGAAACAGTAAACTTTCCTAAAATCACCAATATTTCCATTTTCCATAGAAACCACAGAAAAGCGTGAAACAATTCTTTTATTTCTCTGTTTGTTCTCTCTTGAATGATTATATAATAAGCGAAGAAGCCCTACCGGAAAAAAGCTTCCGTGTGACAATTGATTCGTGACAATACTGCATTCGATTAATTTATTTATAGCTATACATAACATACTAGATACGTTCCTCATTTTGACGTTTGTAATTAACACGCGATTAAATAGGCGAAGGGTTCTCTTGTTTCTTATACATTCTCGGTTTTTGAGAATTAACATATTGTCAATTTAAATATTGAAATTGTATGTAGAGACACAATCAATTGTTAATCTGAGTATACACAATCACACATGTTGTTACGATTGTAATATTTACATAAGGTTAATGTATGTTTCTATTTCGCAGGAGTAAATTACAGTTATTTTTTTATTCCGATCCAATTTGTAATTTAGATTAATCCATCCAGTGTTAAGTCTGTTTAATCATTGTTCAAGTCTGCAAATCATTGAAGAGGCCGTGTATTCGCAGACATAATATCCCTCCTGAATTCCGCGGATTGTAAACTGATTAACCTAATGCGTATATTAAACGGTATTGATTTCCAATGCATAATAATATTGATATTAAAGGGCACGAGGAACATCAAATAAGCAAACACAAGTCAACAGCACCTTGGCTATGTAAAAACCGGAAATGTATATTATAAATAAAAATATTAATGTGCAGCGTAAGTATACAATAAGCATTGCACATATCATATATCGATATTCATCCTAAGGCTTACCTAATATTTCCTTCATAAATGAGATGATGCATTGTCAATGTAAATTCGAGTTATTAATTCGCGACAATCTCGATTTCAGATTACAAATATACTGTTCTATATTGAGACATTACTTAAAGTTCGCGTCGAAAATTTCCTAAACATCTATTTAAAGATCAATGAAATTATCGACACATGATCGTGTCTGTTCATTCATAAAACCTACCAATTGCTCAAGCGCGTCTTTTTAATTTACCAAGCGCAAATGAACTTGTCAGCAGAAAAAAATATCCAACGTGTCTGCCTAAGGCGTGGTTAGAGAAGACATCATCGCCTCCTGTATATACTCACGACTTCACATTTTCTTCTCGTTTTGATTCGAGGAGTAATTATCAGTCTAGATATGCTTGCATATACCGGTTAAAAAGAGACATACGTTCCAAGTAATAGTTTCTAAACGTTTAAATGACAACAAAACACGTTAATCTGAACCGGTCATATAATATATTTGTACTTGTCATGTATATAATAAGTATACAACGAAGAGTTATCAAGTGTTATTTTTAACAATGAATAACAATTAGTTAACAATGAGCCACGCCGCTGCCGCGTTCATGCCCTACAAAGCAGCTGCCTTGGTTAAATTTGAGTACTTTAATATAAAATAATATAGTAGGCTTAGCATCGTAAATCAGGATAATGCATATTACTACATATTCTTAGAATTAAAAATGAATAGAATAGAAAACACACTTTTGTACTTCGTCCGTTGCATACATCTATATGTCTTCATATTCTTCATACTCAGTGTGAAAAGCAAAGCATTGAACACTATTGCTGTATTAGCAATCGCTGAAAATACTTCTTAGGAACATGAACATTTACATATTCGCAACGCGGGCACGATGCTATGTTATTTCTATTATATTCATTAACAACTTTCGATTGGCCGCAAATATGCTTTAGTCATGGTTTTTCTTATACGACCTAAATGACCTCCTTACTGTGAATACAAAAAGCATTTTGATATGTTTTATCAAATATATAGAAAGCTGTGACGCTGGTTTGTGCGTGTGTTCTGAAAATCTGCACGGCGTTCCCACTGCTGCAGGTCCATGACGCCCTTTGAAACGTAGAAGAAACACAGATATCATGGATTATACACCATACATACACAACAAAAACATTGTATTAATTATCATTTCAAAATAAAACACGAGTCTTTGATAGTTTGGTAACAAGAGTCTGATCTCTTTAGTTTAAGAGTTTAAGAATGCAAGGTTTGCCTTACAGTCTCGAATGGTCCATCAATCGTCCACTGAAAAGCCACAACCTGTGCGCCCTTTCTTATCGCGCTACCTATGCGCACATGCCAAATTTATCCCATGTTTCACTATCCCGCACACCATCGTAAAGAGGGACATTGAGATGAAAAGTTTTTTATAAAGAAAGCGTCTTGAGGCGATCTGATGTCTTCTTTTTGCGTTCTATCTCCACGGCGTCCACGCGCATGCATACACCACAGTCCGTTTTGACAAGGTGTACAGTGTAAATTAAATTAATACCACATGATAAAAACATACATTCAAAATGTAACAACCAAGCGTTACTTTAATCGGAGATCAGGTGTCTCGATCATCTAAATATAAGCTTAAACGTTTCTAAATGTCACACAGCTAGCCATGCTATGTATAATGTAGATGATGTTTGCAAATGCGTCTTTAGATATTAAAGTTTGCATAGTCATTAAACGCATCGCACGTGTTGTAAGTAAACAAACCATTGTCATGGGGACATGCTCCCAGGATTAACTTGGCTAAAACTGATTGTATAAGGCTTATAGTAGACATGTAATTGTAGGTGTGCCAATCAGGTATTGGCAAATAGCGCTTGTTATCACACATGTTATTTCAAATGAAAGTAATATCGCTGTGTAACCTGTTTTCCAACAAGTCAAGTAACATCAGATATGCAAGTGACTGACAAAGTCAGTTCATGGTAAATTTAACACAAATATCTCAAGCACAATTGTCTGTCCAATAAGGTCAAACTGTCTTGAGAAGAAAATTTATTATCGGTTTGTCACATGATGCATCATCACGTTCTCTGATCAGAAATGAACGTGTTTGTACTGAATTAACATTTTGAAATTATATTGACACTAGGACTATGATACTTGATCGTTTTGTCCGAAAACGAATTTCAATTAAAAGTCGCAAATATTCGAATGTGTTGAGTAATCACAAAACACACAAACACTATATTAAAAAACCGGAAAAGCGGCCAAATACAAAAAATAGGTGTTACAGTCCTTAATCTATCATAAGAAACAGATGTTTCAGCCGAATTTCTCTCTCATTTTATAGAAAAATGTATTACTTACATGGAAACAAAACACGACCCCATACAATAAATAATTTGGTAAATATACTAGCGAATATGGCCCTCAAAAGGACAAAATACCCCGTCACAAAATTGGGTTATATATTTTTGTCCACTGTTTACGGCTAAATCAATGTTTTTTTGCACGGGCTACGTATGCAGCATTGAGCCGACATGTGCAAATATTGAATTATATCAAAATTTGTATTATTGAGAATCATAATTTTTTTTTCAAATTTCTCTTGTCACAAAAAGTAGAGTGAACTACGTTACCATTATCATGTATGAATTACACATTCAATATGACCATTGATAGTCATTAATTATTATCACTGAAATAACTGTATAAACATTTATGTTGATATTTCATTTTTGTTTAACGATTCATTAAAAGTGCATTAAATCATGTCAAAGGTGCAAGACTGGATTTTTGCACAATTTTCTTGAACTACGTTACCATACCTTACTGTTATATGCAACGTGAGCCAGGCAAGTCCCCTTACTCAGTTTGTCCGTATCTAGGGCGAATATATTTCAAACTAAAACAGAAGTTGCCAGTTTGTTTTTTTAAACACATAGTGCGTGTTAAATATCACATTCGTGAACTACGTTACTGTGAACTACGTTACCGTGAAAATTGACAAATATCAGCTTAGTACAGATATTACTATTTTGCGTTGGCATAATGTACATCTAAACCAAATTCTCTTTAAACTCCTTCATAAAAACAAAAGTGGTGACTTCCATAGACGGTTACAGGAAAAATATTTTCATTTAAAAGGTAAGATTTTGACATGATATTTTGCTTTGTTCCTTAAACTATGTATGGTAACTTTTAGATATATAGATTGTGTTTATTATGCATGCAATTGTATGCCTATACATAATATAATCACTTTATAATCCATAAATATGAGCAAAAAAGAAAGAGAGCATGGTGCATATGGTAATGTAGTCCACAAAATAGTAACGTAGTTCACATAATTTTTTCTTTGATCACACAATGTTTTTTTCAATTGTAAATGAACAGATAAGTTGCAAATCCGTACTTAAGACACTCATTATATCATGTTAAATTTAATTATCGACTTATATTTTTTATATCCCAAAAGCTTGGTCATGTTTTAGAATNATGTTCCTACGGCCCTACTTTCAAGCAAAAAATTGAAAAAGCGAAGGAAGAAAATCAGAAATGCTATGAAAAGTAAAAGGATGCAAGAAAATCATAAAAAGATAAAATGGCGAAGGTATTGACATTAACATATATGAAAATAATACTGTAACAGCGTTTAATGAACAAGAACTCATGGTCACAGATACGGGTACAGATAGTGGTCCATGTGACTCAACATCAACTCTTGCAAGGCCTATATCACAAATGCCAATTGCGTCGTCATCAGCAGAAAGCAACTTACTCACTGTTAAGATGAACTTTTAAAGAACAGGTAAAGGCAGACCGAGCAAGTCGAATTCACTAAATATAGCTGAAACCAAGGTTAACGTTTTGCAACAAACTCTAGAAAAGACTCGCAGAAAGAACAGTATGCTCAGACAAAGATTGTCAAGACTTGAAAAGCACAAAGTAAAACAGAATAGGTCTGAATCAAGTGAAATGTCAGATGCTGCATCTGTACAAGAAGTTGACAAAAAATCAAGCGCATACATCAGATAATATTACATCATCGCTGACTCCTAGAAGTAGAACAAAGGTGTTCTTAAGGTCAAGTGGACTGTCACCAAGGCGACACAGGAAAATAGCAAGAAAGTTGCAGTAACATGAATCTATGGTAGATGAGTTGAAGTGTACAGAATCTGCTGTGAATCTTGTCTGTGGGAAAGCATCCAAAAGAAGTCGGCAGTTGTCTGCAATATCTAACTCAATTAACATTAATAGGAAGAAAATGTTGAGAATAATAAGAGGTCCAACAACAATGCAAAGACGAAGACAGATACAGAAAGCAAGAGTTAAAGCTGCAGTTATAGAATTCATGGAGCGCGATGATAACAGTTCGTGTCTACCAGGTAAAGCTGATTGCTTAAAAACCATAGAGGGAAAACAGCAAAAGAGGGTTCTTAATGACCTTTTAAGTAACCTACATATGAAGTTTAGGTCAGAGAATCAAGATATAAAAATCAATGTAAGTACATTTGGAAGCTACAGGCCGAGAAATATAAAACTGTTGCAATATAGTTCAAGAAAAACATGCCTTTGTCAACGTCACCAAAATATGGCTTTGAAAGTCAAAGGGCTCCGTTCAGCAGGAATTACGAATGTCACAACACCAGATGCATATATAAGACATCACACAGATGAAGCATTAATATATGACATACAGAAACATAATTGTTCAAGTATTAAATATACAGAATGGCAGAGAGTAGAGGTAGAACGCAAAGGGAGAAAAATCAAACGAATGCAAGTGGTACAAATTGAAAAGGCAAAGGATGACCTCATCGAGATAATGAGATAAGAAATATCTGACTTTAGAAGACATTGTCAAAGAGTTAAGATACAATATGAAGAGATAAAGAGACCGAAAGATAAATTACCTGCTAATCAAGCAGTTGAACAAATGGACTTCGCGGAAAACTATATTTGTTCTCATGCCGACGAGGTACAGTCCGCATATTTCGATAAAGGGGCGGTAACTCTCCATCTTACCGTTATCTATTATAACAATTCCGAGAATAAACTTGAGCATAAATCCCACGTTATCGTATCAGATACACAGATGCACAACCCTGGAACTATCCTAGCAATTATTCGAGATTTAGTGTCAGTTGTCCAACAGCTTGTGATCAATTTAAATACAATTCACTATGTAACTGACTCTCCGACAAGCCAATACAGAAATAAATAAATGTTCTATGTCGTGGGAAATCATCATAAGCTGTTTGAAGGAGTCACAGCCTCGTGGCAATATTTCGAGGCAGGACACGGGAAAGGTCCTTGTGACGGCGTCGGAGGCACCGCTTAACGCCAGGCCGATAGCGCTGTAAAGAGGCAAAGTTGTAGCTTCCAAAATGCTGATGATTTCTTTACCTGGGGTTCTACTCAAGACCATAGTAACATCAAGTACATGTTCGTGTCAAGTTCAAAATGTAATAGTTCTTCGGACGAATTAAACAATCTTAATATTAAACCTGTCAAAGGAACCATGAATGTTCATAGTGTCGTTAGCCTTGGAGATGATTACATTGCTATGCGGAATACATCATGCTTTTGTGATGATTGTTTCTTAAACGGAACCTTCAACATAAGATGTGAGGGATGGAATAAACATCGGTTGGAGTATAAATCTATTTCTAGATCTGATCATATAAATGAAAATGACAATGTTGAGGATGATCAATCGAATTCTACAATGAGCAATAATCTTCAGGCACAGGGCTCTGATGACAATAGCGACAATCCAGATGTCAGCAATATTGCATCTGCATTGAGCACAGGTCAGACTGATGTCAACAAACAAGTGTACGTTACAAATTCTTACCTAGCTTCCCTTTACGAACACAGATGGTATATAGGCAAGGTCCTTGAATATGACACAGATGACAATACCTACAAAATAACGTTCATGAATAAGCGCGGTGTAAGTTTCAAATGGCCTGTCAAGGAGGACGTCCTATGGCTACCTAATGGTTCGATTTTATGTGCCGTTGACGAACCAATCTTATATGCGAAGACACGTCGTTTGTTCAAATTATCTGTGAAAGATATTGAAAGAGTCCAAACATTACATGTATATCAGTAACTTAGAGATGAAGTTCATATTGTGAAATACGTACATAACGGACAGAAAGTGAACTACGTTACCATATCCATTCTAAGGAAAATACAACATGCGATTTAGTAAAATGTTATGTATGCTTTTCTATATACATTTGCTGCATAGTTTGTTTACCATTTGCCATGTATACAAGCTAAATGAACAGATAAGTAGCAAATCAGTACTTAAGACACTAATTATATCATGTTCAATTTAATTATCGACTTATATGATGTGTTCTTAGTGCCATTGATTAATACTATATTGTTCAATCTTATAATTGTGTTCCTTTGCAAATTGTTTCAATGTGCTTACGGTAATAAGACCGATTTCTTAATTTTATTTATTTAATAGTTTAATATTTTTTTCTGAATGCATGGTTGCATTGACGTGAACTACGTTACAATTTACTAATAGGTACAATGTCTGTGTTGTTACTTTGTTGTGCAAGTTTACAGTGTTAAATAGTTATCTGTTATAAAAGTTATGCTGCTACATATATTACAAGCTTTTATTGTTTCCTTTCATCATACTTGAGTATAGGATTTTTGAAAATGTCTATCATTTACGCCTAAATTATTACTTATCTAGAAATATTTAGACTATTATTGGTAAAGATCTCCTTTTAATCTGACTGAAAAATATCGGGAAAATAATATTTATGTATGTGTTAAACAAATTTGTAACATAAACGAAGCTTATCCAAAACAAATTACTCAACTGTTTGTTGCATAAATATATTAAAACGTTGTGAACTACGTTACCAGATGCTGGTTGTTTTAATAATACTTCGTTGAAGTTTGCATTCGTTTGATGTTCCAGTGAAAGAAATTTTAAAAACATATAGATACTATGACGCCATAAAATAATGCCTAAAGAAATTGTCTGCAATATCAAAACTTGAAACATTTAAAGTATTATTAAAAGTGGAGACCAAACAACAAAGCGAATAAGTAAGGGTATATTTTTCACACAAAAAATTCGTTAAAATAACTGTTACTGTTAGAATGTGTTTGGTTAAAACATTTTGCTGTGTTTTTCATTAAAAGTTTGAAACATAAAGTACGTGTGCAGTATTCATCTTATTCATTATACTTCAGTTTATATTCTTATACTGATATTATAACGTAGTTCACATGACAAAATCTAGGTGTGTTTTAGTCTTTCCAAAACAACAACTAAAGACAGTTTCCACTTTATTTGTAAAACCCGACATGACATGGGTTAAACTTTCAGAAGAAAAAAAATCAAAAAAATCTATCACAGTCATTTGCGAAAATTGGCCGTTTTTCCGTTTTTTTTAATGTCTAACTCTCAAATAGATCAATAGGTAAAATAGGGAACATAAATGAAAAAAATGCTCATCTCTCAGCGGTTATTTCGTTGATGTACTGTTGAACTTTTCTGTTCAGTGAAATGTTAAACGTTCAGCAATAAACTGTAAAACATTACCATTCTTTTGTTTTCTTTAACAAAAGGAAAGACCTGAGTCGTAACAGTAATACTCGGGGCACAATCAACGTCATATCTTTCATCGGTTCCACAAAATTCTCTTTCATCATAAAACTCATGCTACTCTTTAGTCTGACCACATAATTTGGTGTCAGAACTGTTCGTTTCGCAATGGTCACTCTAGAAACCACTGGTTGGCCTTCCTTGATACAGGTATTTAGGGATACATGCTTATTATTGATATATACAATGCATAACCAGTGCATCATATTTCAGATGCAACCACACTCCAAAATGACGTAGACGGTCATGTCCCAGAAGGATTGCATCATTAATGGGTGCCACATACAACCTCTCTTTGAATGTTTGGCTGGTTACCTTCATGGTCACTGGGTGAACAATAAAGCCTGACAACACGTTACCATCAACCATCTTCATATTCACATCTTTCCCTCTCCCCGGTTTACGAACAAATCTGCCATACACTGATGATGACAATGTACTTACTTGAACCTCAGAATAATTGCTCGCGACTATGGATACACCCTTAACTTTCATGAAAACTGAAGACAAATCCATTAGCCACATTTACCGAAACAGTGTTTTCGAGGGTGAGACAAGACGCATCGGATTAGGAACAAACAGTCTCGTGTGACACCATTTTCCTTCGAAAACCTCTTGTTGACAATCGGAACTGGACTAGAAACCGCAGTGACTACATGCAGTTGAGTACAGCAAAAAGCCACTTTTTTCTAGAAATTCTTCCTTATTATTGCTTACCGGCACGGGTGAAGATAAATCCACAATTCGTGCCTGTGCACTCTTATCATAACAAGAAGCCCTAGAAACAAAGTGTACAATGGTTTGTTGGCCGTTTAATTCTTTTAGCGACTGCCTAGGCCGATGTCATCTGCTCTTCAGAGATTAAAGGACTCTTGCACTTTCCTGACTTTTCCCCCTTCTTTGCCTTATCATCTCGACGACTTTGGCAATCTTTCCGAAAATGGCCTTCCTCACCGCATTTGTAGTAAACTATTCCCGACCCTGGTCGATTTTGCTTCGAAAATGTCTGCATTCTTGATGTTCTGCGCTCCACCATCTTTTCCATGTGCGTTATCCTGTCGTCTTCACCTGACACTGCATTAACGGCATACGACTTGTACTTTAAAGTATCATCCACCGCCTGCGTAACATATTGGTGATGTCTAACTAGCGCGACTACCTCCTGCATTGAACAAAGAGAGTCAAAGCAAACATGCATTCCCGCCTCCTTGTCTACACAGCCATGACTCTGATGCACTCTGTGTAGCTTGCTGGAACTTGGTTCTGCTGGTTTCCGGAAGATTCCTTATAATTTCTGAAAAGGAAAACATAATTATAACCCATCTGTGTCGTAATCGTGAACAAATCTATGATTTTCCTTCAAGACAGCAATTTAGTTAGTATCTGCACTCACTGCCCGTCTATACATTTACACCTCTATAGCTATCGAACTTATGTTTGAAAAAAAAAACAATATACTTTCATATTTAAAGTATTTGAGGAGATTGACAGGGTTTCCCCTCTTCTCTTAAAATCGCCGACGTGACCAATACTCTCTATCGGAGTCCTAGTCAGTGCCTGAGAAAAACAACTTGTACCTGAGCTGATGACCACTCTCATGAACATGACGCCGTCTGTAGTGTTCCATGTAACTTCCTCTGTCCCGAGACCCATGCCCATGTCTTCTACCGGACGACCTCCTCCGAAGGTCCTCTGGTGAGCGAGCATATGAACTTCTCAGCCTCCGTGAATGGTATAAATGTTTACCCTCGCGATTTCTGGCTAGAGACCGGCAAGATAGTCTGGGGAAGAAGACCCTNCGTGGGGTATACGCACAGTACCGAAACTTTGACGGAAGATGCTAAATTGGCACACCGTTTGATCCCAACAGACCGTCTTCTTGAAACGGATGCGCCGTATTTTGGTGGACCCACCTTTGGTGTTATTTTGTCTCAAATGGTGGTTGGGCTGGCGGCCAGAAATGTCGGATTTAGAAGGAGTGAGAACACAAAGCATGTGTTGGCGGCCACAATGGCAAACGCCAAAACATTATACCGATTAGACTTTTGACATTAGTGGCAAACAATATGTCCGCGCTAATAAGTAATGTGTGGGGTGGGAATGATAGGTTTAAATTTTAATCTGGGACGTTACTTCCTGAAAATGAATTAAGCCCAATTTCCCAGAACGCAGTTAATATTTACGCTGTTATGTCAAAAAAGGCAGCTTAATTCATGTCACTAATTGTGTGGATAACATTTTCAGCATTTGTAAGTTTCATACATGTACAATATGTTTTATAGGGTTTCCTGATTTTGTTTTCATGTTTTTTATAAGTATTGTTTTGTTTCTTTTCAAACCCTCAAAAATGAAACAAATTGTTCTATAGGGTCTATTTTATCCATCTCAGAAAAATAAACTTAACTGCTAGTCTATCAAGGCTTATTCTAACAGCTTTTTAAATGTCAAACATCTATTCATGAAATCAATTTGCTGCAGTATAAACAAGGGCATGGTTAAATTAATGCTCTTTCAACAGAGTGTTATTAATGTAAACAATCTGGCAACACAATGTTTTTTTAATAAACTTCATGGTTAAAGAATAATCAACAAATTCCCTTCAAGGCTTGATATTGAAATATGGGTTGGAGTTGAACATAATTGAAATATATGTACATTTTAGTCTTCATTTTTTATTAACATTTTAACTTTAATATTCACACTCGTACTGTGATTGATAGTGCATTTTCACGTGCGTGTAGTGCATTTGATGTCGGTATAGTACATCTCGTCTCGCTGAATACTGGGGGGTAATTGGCGGCATGGCGAAAGCTGTAGGATCCATTTAATACGTTTTGTATTCCATGTCTCTTTTCCTTTACGTTGTTTTGAGTTCTTTTTTAAAGGGTCACTCACTGCCATTTATCCATTAAATTTTCCGTTCAGAGTTGAGAACAGGAGTAGAGAGTAAATTCGGAATTATAGGCTTGATTTTATGTTTTATATAGGGTTCTCTGATTTTGATAGAAAACTCTCCTATTATTCGTCCAACAAACTGACTTTCTATTGAAATTGTTTGCATATTTTAAGAACTGTTGTCATTTTCAAAAGTTCTCCAGTTTTAAAAGCTAGTGCCATTGTTTGAGCCATAGACCTATTATTTTGCGTGGGCTTTGTTGTCGGAAGACTAGGCCTGTGTGTGCTTTGTTGTCTGGCCGCTTAAAGTGTTAAATTTACAGGTGTTTTTTAACATGTATATATATTCCTCATTTTATTTGGTTCTATGAGGTGGTTTTCTACTTGTGCTAGTTGTTATGACAGGTAGAGTTTATGTTTATAAGTTTAAATAAATAGTATAATAATATGTGATTTGGATAATAGTTAAATGAGAGAAACAAAAGATATAAAATCAAGTATACACTATAATAATATAATGCCTGTGTCTCTAGCTCTTAAACCCTAGGCTGATTGGCCAAGGTCCCGGTATCCGCTAGATTGCTGCAGTCCATGAGTACGTTGTATGACGAAGGCGTCCCCATGCTTACGCGAGGGGCATTGGGCCGGGAGAAGGGTTTGCACTTCCTCGGGTGCGACGGGACGGCTTGGATGCAGCGGTCTGAGAGTATGCCCGTGCTTAAGCAAGGGGCACTGGTCCCGATGAAAAGGGGTTCGGGTACACCCTCGGGTGCGGCGTACGTCTGCGTTGGCACGACTCCCTCCAAGTGTGGCTGATCCCAAAAGGAGAAAGGTGAGGTGAGTGTTGTGCCGGCGACCAGGATGACACCCCCCGGGTTTCCAGTCTGTGAGGTGCGCGCGCAGCCGGTGTTCCACTGCATGCTGGGAGCGCTTCGTCTGACCTTTGCTCTCTTCTTTGCTAGCCGCCAAGCCCAGCGGACGTGTTATTCTGCGTTGGATATTTCGAGAGTATTTGAAGGTACGTACTAGTGCATTGCGACTGTAGGCCCTATTACAATAATTGTCCCTGACCACTTAACGTACATCGAGCTTTGCGATCACCCACGAAGAGCTAACCGTAGGTACTGTGGTGTTAACGCCGGTTAGCTATTCGTGGGTTTTGTCTACAACAACAGCAACTACTTATAATGACACTAACTAATGCACTCACCGGGTCATCGACCGGAAACTCGTCAGAAAGTCGTCCTCGGCAGTACACACTGCGAGGGAAACACTCGTCTTCTATCTTCGGCTACACGCCATTAATCCTCCAGGGAAACGCACACAGTCACGGGCTAATACTTACCGTCACAGGCTCACATTCACAGGTTCAAAGTCACAGGCTAATCCTCCTGGAAATACTCATTTCAGGGCAACACGCACAGGCTCGCAGTCACAGGCTAATCCTCCTGAAAATACTCACTTCAGGGCAACTTTAACACTTAATCCCCTGGAAATACTTACCTCAGGTAAACACATGCACTCACGTTCGCATCCAGAGCAAGAGAGAGCGTCATACCGCGCGTTCCAATCCAGCTACACGCTGGTTTCCCTATCTCGCGACAAGTGCGTGTTTTACGGGCTGGGCACCGGAACTACAACCCCCCCCCCCCACACACACTTTTCTCCTTTTGGGATCACGCCCCACTTGGAGGGAATCGTGCCGCCGCAGACGTACTTCGACCAGTGCCCCTTTCGCGAGCACGGGACGTATTCTCAGACCGCTGCGTCCAAGCCGTCTCGCCGCACCCGAGGAATTACCTACCATCTTCCCTCGGACCAATGCCTCTTTCGTAAGCACTGGGGCGCCTTCGCCATGCGACGTACTCATGAACCGCAGCGATCTAGCGGTTACTGTGTCCTTGACCTGACTCCCAAAAGTCAGGTCTGTATTTCGGCCGGCTTTCGTCCGACCACCTAAAATATAAATCTGCTTGCCCACCACAACTTAATTTAAGTCCTCTCTATTACATGTCAGTGCCCCCTGTGCCTGTATTTAAATGATATATGAAATAAACGAGAACAAATGTTAACTATCCAGCGACATGTCACCTCAAGACCATCTGTCCTGTAAATAGCCTCGAAGTCTATACCCAACACAAAACAGCACGTACAAACAAAAAGAATGTATCATCAACTCAGGTGTCTCAATATGCCTCTAAACTTAAACTGATGTATCTCGATATGCCTCTTAACTCGAGTGTATAAATATGCTTCTCAATTCAGGTGCCTTATCATGCATCAAAGCTCATGATTCTCAATATTCTTAAAAAAACAAGGTCATGTAACTCCTGCCCATTGCTTGTCCACACAATAAACGGACAGGAACACCCACCTTACAACTACTGACACGCACCTGCTTCGCAGCCCACATGAGAAGGCCTACGCTCTCTGCATGAGACTGTGAACTGCATGATCCACTGTAAATCCATAATAAAATCACAAGTAAGTACAAGTAATTATAAACATCCTCGCCAAACTGCACATTCAGATTTTTCTGAAAGCAAATTAAATTAGCTTAACAGGTGCATGATGGTCTATTATTGATGATGATTTACACATATAACAACTTAAACGATGTGACACACAAAGAAAACCACCTCATAGACCCAAATAAAATGAGGAATATATATAAATGTTAAAAGACACTCTGTGAATTGAACACTTTAAACGGCCAGACGACAAAGCACAAACAAGCATTATCTTCCGACAACAAGGCCCACGCAAAAATAGGTCTATGGCTCAAACAATGGCACTAGATTTAAAAACTGGAGAACTGGTGAAAATGACAACAGTTCTAAGAATATTAAAACAATTTCAATAGAAAGTCAGTTTGTTAGACGAATAATAGGAACAGTTTTTTAATATCAAAATCAGAGAACCCTATATAAAACATAAAATCAAACCTATAATCCCGAGTGAGTGCCGCTTTAAAAAGATCAAACAACGTAAAGGAAAGGATACATGGAATAACTACAGCTTTGTCACAGACGTGACGTATACCCCCGCATGCTGCTTTGACACAGAATATTTTGCATGCTGTCTTCACAAAACAAGAGAAGCTCATTTATGGCGATTTTTAAGTATTATTGTGCCATTAATATATATGGCCATTTTGACCTTTGAACTCTTGATTTTTTTCGCATGACACGCCGTTCTATGACTGTAAACAAAATTAATGGTACAGAGTCATTTTAAAATCTCATAATGAATGCCATAGTTATGGCCCGGACAAGCTTATTTATGGCCATTTTTGACCTTTGAACTCGAAATGTGACCTTGACCTTGTAGATATCGACGTAATTCTTTTGTGCGACACACCGCCCAATGATGGTAATCAAATGTGCCAAATGATTTTAAAATCTCACAATCAACGATATAGTTATGGCCCGGAGAAGCTCATTTAATGGCCTTTTTTTACCTTTGAACTCAAAGTGTGACCTTGACCTTGGAGATATCGATGTAATTCTTATGCGCGACACACCGTTCAATGATGGTAAACAAATGTGCCAAATGATTTTAAAATCTCACAATGAACGACATAGTTATGGTCCGGACAAGCTCATTTATGGCCATTTTGACCTTTGAACTCTAAGAGTGAACTTGACCTTGGAAATATTGACGTACTTCTTTCGCGCGACACACCGGCCAATGATGGTGAACAAATGTGCCAAATGAGTTTAAATCTCACAATGAACGACAAAGTTATGGCCCGGACAAGCTTATTTATGGCCATTTTTGACCTTTGAACTCGAAATTTGACCTTGACCTTGAATATATCGACGTAATTCTTTCGCGCGACACACCGGCCAATGATGGTGAACAAATGTGCCAAATGATT
>VMBQ01002656.1:13153-38548 GCA_007657795.1 Dreissena rostriformis
GAGAAACCTTGTAAACACTCTAGAGGCCACATTTCTTGTCCGATCTTCATGAAACTTGGTCAGAAGATTTGTCCCAATGATACCTCGATCGAGTTCGAAACTGGGTCATGCTGGGTCAAAAACTAGGTCACTAGGTCAAAAAAAACTTGTAAACACTCTAGAAGTCACATTTTATGCCCAATCTTCATGTAACTTTGTCAAAATGTTTGTCCTAATGATATGTTGTTTGAGTTCAAAAGTGGTTCTGGTCCGTTGAAAAACATGGACCAGGTCAAAGCTTGAAAAACCTTGTTTATCTTTAACCTCAAAGCATGCAGCTTTGATATTTGATATGTGACAAAGATTGTTCAAATCATGCCACTGGGCAAGCTCATTTCTCAGGTGAGCGCTCTAGGGCCATCTTGGCCCTCTTGTTTTTATTGAAAACCTGGTTTTGTGACAATTTTGTCCCTTGTTGACATTATATTGATTCCCGTCATAATTGCATGTTGTTTAGTGCTGGCAACAGCGTTATTTGACAGTACAGAAGATGAAGGGCACACAAATATATGATTTTGTGTGAAAAATGCGTTTATAATTGTTTTAATGATTAATAAAAGTGTAAGGTTGAAATTCTCTCGAAAATTTTAGCTGTTAACTGATCGTTTAGTAAGTTTTAATACTGCTTGCATTTCTACTAGGATTAAAAAATCACAGCTGAATGTGTTAAGTATGTAAATGATGTAAAGAAAGAAAGTTTGGCAGCAACCAGTTTTGGCAGATTATGGCTTTTTATTTTTGCAGAATTATGGCCCTTTGTCTTTCTTTCCACTGAAGAAAACATGTACATGTAAATAAAGTCCATGGAATTGTATGTGCTAATCTCCTCTTTAACTGCTTGGTGGAGTTCTAAATAATGTTCAGCTAAAGAATTTCCATATGTAGGTGATGGTTAAGATAGGAATTTCGGCTGCAAACAATTTTGGAAAAAGTATTACGCTTTGCCTATTTGTCTCTGTGCAAACATGTCAGACATGAATAAAGCCCGTGGGCCCGTTGGATATTGCAGATGAACATTTCAAAAGGCCGTCAGTAAAATGCAAGATCGTTGAACTCTGGTAATTTTTGCTTCCAAAGAATGCAGTTTTCACAACAACATTTTTTCGTGGTTACCCGTTCATGATATTTCTGGTTATAGAAAGATCATTTTTGTCAACATCCGTAACAATTAACCGTCAGTAGTACACTGCAGCATTAATAAATTCCAAAATGATTCAAAATGTTAACAGTTGGTCTCGAGTTGTCACTGAACGACATCAGACTTCAATATTGGTTTGCCAAAGTAATCCGACATAAACAATTTTACGTTATGTTGCACACATGTCGCCAACGTAATTCCATAATGGGGGACAATAAAAAGAAATTACATTGCTCAGCAAAAATAACAAATTAACGACGTACCTCATATAATTATTATAGATTAATGAAAAAAGTGTGTAATTTAACAATGGAGAATGAGAATACGTTTTAGGTACAAAATCAAATAATACTTTTTTTATTAGAAACTTAAATATATTGAATGTAAGTCACAGAACAAGCGTTTGTTAATTGAAGGAGAAAAAGACAAACATAGTTTGATTTATATGTAAGTGGATCTGTGTATAATCAGATTCATGTGCATATTCTGCTTTATAATGTTTGTCACTCTTCACTGACAGTGTCACTGTTGACTGTAATGGCATATTAGTGAAATTGAAGATATTGAAAGTCAAACATATTAAATAAATTAATTAATCTTAGTTAAATACATCAATAACACTCATGTATGTATGTTTATATGTGTAATAATTTTCCCCAAACTGAAACTAAAACGCTTAATTATCTGCCGAAATACGGCTTTTGCGCAATATTTTTGCCCTGTCTTGAATCAACCATGTATTAAAATGCAGTTTTTATGCCCCCGAAGGTGGGCATATAGTTATCGCACTAACTGTCTGTCTGAAATTCCGTCACACTTTGCGTTTAGGTTTCGAAAAATGTGGAAAAACACTTTGCGTTTAGGTTTACAAAAATGTGGAAAAAGGGGACATATGTCATCCTATGGTGACAAGCCTTGTTGAATTTACTTTGCCATGCCCCTTTGCCTTCCTAGGTAAAACACTTATAATTGAGGCTGGTGAAAGTTTTAACTGCCCTTTAAAAAAAAATCTCCTCAAATGACAGTCTGGCCTGTCAATTATGATGGTCTATCATGTGTCTTTTGGGCATCACTGCCTGTGACATATTTAGTTTTACCATGTTTACCATATTACCATCAGTTGGGATACATATTAAGAGTGGCATTGGTTAACATGTAGTCAGGTTCGAGAATACTTATGCTTTTGCACATTTTCAGGTACCATTGCATACCCGAGACGTTGAAAGTGTGTGTGCTGTACATGACAGGGGATGGAGACGATGTGAATGTAGCTCAGCAGTTGATCAACCATGGCTTGGCATGGCAAGGTATGCTCCAACATATATATATATATATATATATATATATATATATATACAGGGGTTTTTCTGCACTGTCTGCGCCTCCGGACAACGGAGGCATTCCCAAAGCAAACGNCATTCAAATATGAAGTGAATAAACGTTGAACATGCCCAATATTGCATGTGTATATATAAAGAAGACAAAATAACAAATAAAAACAAATTTATTCGTTAAACCACTGACTTATTTAAGCATGATAAAATTCCCAAATTGACCGTTTCATCGACTCGAAAATTCCCAAAATGGACAATTTTGTCGATAAAAATTCCCAATTTGGTCAGACTCCTTTTCCCAAAATAGGCAGAAAAACCCCTGTATATATATATATGGGCCGCGTCACGACAAAACATGCCTAAATGACAAAATTTCACATGTTTGTTTTTTAGTCGATTTTAATAGCGCATTCATTTTAAAATTGAATGGAAAAAAAAAAAAATCCGCAAAGAAAAGCCAAAGTTATGCGAATTTTCGTCGAGTCATGTAATGTAACATTTTACGTTTGACGTTGGAGTCATTTGCAATGTATTTTTTCGTTTGACGTTGACGTCATTTTCCCTGTATTTGAACTCTGGTTTTGTTAAAACAACACTTACATGTTGACATATCTTATGGGCTAAACCATTATTGAACTAAGTTGTTTGAGTCATCAGGTTGATATAAAAAATAAATTACTGTTGCATAGCAACGCAGAAACGAAAAAGGTATGGGAGATAAAGCTTGACAGCAATTCTTTAGTTAAGTAGCGGTACATTATAATTTTCCTGATTTACTTTAACCAAATGCATGTCAAATGATGTAAGCACAACACATAAATATAATAATAATCGTAATTTGTGTTGACAATCACTCAAGATGATAACAATTTATAGTATTTTTTTCTGTCGGATCTTGCGCATATGGTACGCGGGTTGAAAGTTTTTTTTTCAATATGTTAAGCATCAAGTTGTACACAAGTACCGAACTACAGATATCATTAATATTGTCAGATATATTTTATTATATGTGTAACTAATAACTTAAGAGGTAAGAAAACAGTAGGGATAAAAGAAAAGATTTTTCAAAAACATGTTTGAAAAAAAAAACAGAGAACAAATGCTCGGACAGACTTGTAGGGATGTGCCTTTCCAGCTGTGCTCAAGCCGGCCGGCCGCGGTACAACATCTGGTCGAGAAGAATAACTGAAGTGAATCACGGGTCCTTTAAAATGCACGAAATCTTATGCACAGCGTCAAGTGATGCCCTTAATGTTACTACCCATAGATCAACTGAAGAGAACTTGAAGTACTAGTACAGTGCCTGCATGCGAATATAAACCTGTATTGCTGTGTGCACCAACACAACAAAATCAGATTTACGAAACCATGTATAGTTTGTTAGAAAAAAATGAGCTTATATGAATCAAAATATATCGCCAAAATGGTTAATAAATTCATTGAATTAGTATGCATGCTGCTACATGTACCCGATTGAATTTACTGCCTTGGAATGCCTTCGAATACAATTACGCATTACCGGTTAATTCCATCCCCAAGACGTTTAGGGTCATAGCTGGTTCAGTATATCGTCAGGGGAAGACGGAATGTACTATTAATAAACGCCTTATGTTGATAACACAGCATTGCTTTCAAAATATCACATAAGAGGATTTTAGGTTGAAGGCATGAGTGAAAACCTATCGTTAAATGCCATTTCTCTTGCATTGTGACGCGAAAATACCGAAATAGTATAATGTCCATGATAGAAGGGAAACCGTTAATTATGAAGCCACACATGTGTGACGTAGGCGGTCAGTCTGTTTGAAAATCTATCCTGCAAGCCAGAATAAGCTATGGACATTTGCTATAAATAACACAGTGTGATTAAAATTTTCTATTGGAAAGTATCGTGGTTTGGTGTTCCATCTACAAGACACAATGAGATTTTTTTAGACCCGCGTCATGCAAAAATGGGACTTATGCAATAAGCTGCCAACGAAGCTCCAGTCCAGCCTGCGCATCCACGCAGTCTTGTCAGGATATGCATACTGAGGAGGATACTCTGGTGATACCACGAAACCTTGCGTGTTTTTATAGCGGAATGAGTAGCCACTGAAAAGACTGCGCAAGTGCGCAGGCTAGTCTTGAGCGACACTGGCCGCAAATGCCATAAGACCAATGTTCGCATTATGCAGATTTTATAGTGTTATTTGAAAGTGTGGAAAGAAAACGCGTCTATATCAAAAATATAATGTTTCGATGACAAAGAAATGTATTCATAATAAGCCACGTGAGGACACATATAATGTGATCTCGCGTAGTTAAATTTTTATTTACGAACGCTAGTATATTGTTTAAAATATGTGCACTTAATGACAAAAATTTCATGCGGTGGATATGTGACTTTTAAGTGAAAAAAGAAAACAACAATACTTTAACCTTTGTTGTTCATTTAATAAATTAGAAAAGTAAATTTTCAACCATTATTTCAAAGTCAGGATTTATGCAGAATATCTTTTTTTTTAAATAGATATTTCTTGTTTCAATTTCACGGAATTCAAAATATGTTCATTCACTGTCCATACATTCAGTTTCTGTGCACAGTCGTGTCTGTATCCACACAGACAGTACATAACTTTTTAATTTAATTTAAATCGTCATTACCATTCGAAGTCAAGTCCAAAATGTCACGCGCTTCATGACTCTCTTCATCATCTTCTTCGTCGACTACGGAGAGACACGTTATCTCGAACCCGCCCTTTGATTATTTCACCGATGCCGTCTGCACTCGCATCAATTCCAATTCTTCTTCGTCTGCAAGCAACTCGTCAATCTCTTGCGGAGCAAATGGCGTAGTAAAAGGGGTCTTCCAAAAATGTTGAGAGACTCAGTAAACTCTCCAATTCCTATATTAAAACAAATATCAATTAGAGTCTTAAATTTAATACATGTACGCGCATGTCAAACAACGAAATTGCGCAATTTACTTCTTGAAATTCTATTACAAAAAAGACTCAAATTAATAAGCTGACTTACTACCCAGTTCACCAATTCGTTGCTTAATAATATTACAAAATTACAAGAATATTATTGTAATGTTTCATTAGTTAACAGCACTAAAAAAATAAAATAATAATTAATTAAACATGATGCACTTTGCTTGTAGTTGATCAAGAAGCGCTGAAATTTGAGTTGAATTACATGGGCTTAATTAAACGTGAAAAAACATGCAATGCTAGTTAAATAATAAATAATGCTTTGCATGTTAAAAGATAAAAATAACAAATAATAAAATCATTCCAGAGATGGGAATTGAACTTCAGACAACTGATTACGAAGCGCGCTATGTATCCATTACACCACGCTCTCATCTGTGCTTGATGTTGAGTAAATTGTGTCAATATATAGTCACAATAATTATTAAACTACTTGAATGACTCGACAAATTTTAAATGTCAAAAACTCCAACATTATTTTCATTTTTAACTCAAAGGCACGTACAAAACTATTCTTTGCTTTTTTTTAGCAACAATAGTACGTTAATAACAATAAATATGCTTGCAAACTACATAGATACGTGTGCGTAAAGGGTCAGTATGGGATCTTAAACTTAGAGGAATAATAATATTTAAAGCAAATATTTATTTGACATGTACATAATAAATGTTCATGTACTTACTCATTACATAACAATCATGGATTTCGATTTGGATACCGTAAAGTTTGGTTAACATTAGTGAACACTTTGCTATTAAACAACATAGCAACAATTTTTTTTTACTTTCACTTTACATGGTTCAAGTTATAATAGCTATGGAAATTAACACAATTCAAACAGAAACTTTCATCAAACTGATAAAATAAACAAACAAATACTTACCTTCATTTCTTCATCCATCATGTTATTTTGAAATTCCCAACTTTGCCGTACATAACTAATTTTCACCAAACACGAAAATACTTCCCGGATTAAACATGAAATGACGTACATTTAAGCGGGTTTTCCCAACAACGTCATCAATGTCATTAAGGCAGGTTTTGTCCCAACGCGGCCCATATATATATATATATATATATATATAAGTACATCCAGACATGCATAAAGGCCGTAAAACAAATAAGATATTGATGGCTAAATGGTCAAATGCTGAGGTTATAATGCGTTCTTGAAGGAAGTCTTTCATGTGCCTTGGTACCATAGGGACCTTGGTTTAACTTTAATAGCCTATAGAGGCCATACATGTTTATACTATACATGTAGATATAATTAAGGAGTATATTTTTGCTGTTCTAAATTTCACATTTCATATAAGGTCTGAATTTTATGTACACAAATCACAGTTATTTACTGTGTTTGATATATTTTGAATGCATTTAAATGTTTTTTTAAATGCTTTAGCCCCAGAAGCTATGTTGAATACATTTAGATGTTTTTGTAATGCTTCAACCCCTGAAGATATTTTGAATACATTTAGATGTTTTTGTAATGCTTCAACCCCTGTAGATATTTTGAATACATTTAGATGTTTTTGTTATGCTTCAACCCCTTTAGATATTTTGAATACATTTAGATGTTTTTGTAATGCTTCAACCCCTGTAGCTTTGGGAATGTGGCTCCAGTAAGAAATTTTAAAGGACTTTCATTAACTGGCAATCTCATCCCGGATTGTTACAAAAAAAAAAATCTAATCAAACCTATTGAGTTTGTTCCTATGTTTTTCTTTTTGTTGTTTTTTAGGAGAATTTCCAGTTGCAGCAGAAGAAGAAAATTGGAAGGATATCTTAGTCACAGAAGTAATTGACGGAGGAATGTTCTTTGCACAAATTGGTGAAAATTGCATGAAGGTTTGTTTCTTTATTGATATCTTTTCTACAATTTAAACTCTATTGAGTCCAATGGTGAGACCACATGTAATTTGTTCTTTCATAATTACAAAAATAAACATGAACAAGATCAGAATTGCTGGTATTGAATGCAAGAACAAGATAAGGTTAAACTTAATCAAATGGTATAGTTTTAAATCACAGATACTGTCTGGAGTATTCTTTTTTACAAAAAAATAAACTTATTTACAAATTGTGCGCGCACAGAAATTAAATCTTTACATATATTTTGTAACATTTATGGGTCATCGAAAAAATTGATTAAAAGACATGCTTATTTGGATTGCAGTGCATATTAAGGGATATATTGTGTTAAGGCAAGTAACCAGATAATGTTATAAAAAAATGTATAAATAAGTTATGAATTTAAATTATTTTCAGAAGGTCCTTGAAATTCAACAAGCCCTTAATACTGGTGGTCAGTTGTCAAGGAAACAAATGTCAAAGGCTGGAGATTTTGTTGCTGTGGAGACTAGTGTTTCTGGGGAGATTTGCTTTTTGAGAGCTCAGGTTTGTAGATAATTGTGTACCAAATAGACAGCTAAATATCAAATGAGCGTTGCTCTGTTAAAAGGAGGTAAAATGCATGTGCTTAAAGTGTCGTCCCAGATTAGCCTGTGCAGTCCACACAGGCTAATCCGGGATGACACTTTCCGCTTTAACTGGATTTTTGCTAAGAAGAGACTTTTCTTTAAACGAAAAATATCATAAAAGCAAAAAGCAGACTGCACAGGCTAATCTGGGACAACACTTAACGCACATGCATTAAACCACCTTGTCACAGAGCACAATTCAAATGTTGTTGTAATTGGCATGTATTTGTCACTTGTTCATTGAGCATGTGAACAGTTTTTAACTGATTTCATGATCACAAATCCATAAACCCATATCTGCGATATAAATTCAACTAAAATTTACCAGGTGATCTTTTAAATCTTCATTTAAAGTCACTAACCAATGCCCCATAACTATTTCAATGAAGTAGAATTATGGCTCATTTTGAACTTAAAAATTCAGGTTAATGTTTTCCTGCAACAACTCCATCATTCTGTTTTGACTACAGATATTCTACTTCACACATGTGTTTGGGATCATTATATGTAAAGTCACTGACCAAGGGCTATAACTTTCACCTGCAATTTAACGGATCAATGTTTTTTTGTACTTTTAAAGAATTTAGGTTAAGATTTGCAAAAATATAGCAAAAATATATAAACCTATCTACTACAGATATTCAGTTGAATGGAACACATGGCTTGGAGGTATAAATATAAGATCACTGGCCAATAATATAATACAATGGCCCTTGAATGACAAAACAATTGCCAAGTTAACCTTGTCTACCCTTAATCCCAACTTTCTATGGCCCCGGTAGGGTGGCATTTAGTGATCGCACTGTCCGTCTGTCTGTCCTTCTGAAATTCTGTCACACTTTGCGTTAAGGTTTTGCGTTTAGGTTTCATTTTTTTTTATTTTTTTTTAAGGGGCGCAGTAGGGGGCATTGTGTTTCTGACAAACACATCTCTTGTTTTTAATCGTATAAACATCAAACTTTGTCACAATGTTTGTGAGCTTAAAAGATCAAAAATATCATGTTAATGGTTGGGAATTTTAAGTTACTGTATGCCAAACAAGTTCATACAAGTTACAAGACTTAAAAACAGTTGTCAAGAGAGTAACCACTTCCTTCACCGAGGACACATCTGTGTAAGTAGTTGTGCTCTTCCCCTGGTGATTCCCCGTAATACTTAAATATCTGAATTATATGTTCACCTAAAAAACAAACAGCAACTGTTTTACTATCAAATATCCATTATTGATTGTATATGTTACAATATTTAGTAAAAAAAATTGGCCGTTTTTGCGTGAATAACTCGTGAAAATCTCGGTATTGAGCAAGTGTGCAAATAACCGGTTATTGGCACACTGCGCCAAAATCGGTTATTTGCAAACTTCCGGTTATCTTGCACCTGTTGTCCAGTAACGGCTGATCGTCAAAACAAAATGGCCTCTTAACGGGTTTTGGAATCGCTATCGAATTGTTAAATAGAATTAGACAGCATCATTGAAAATAATGGAGATAATTTAGCAGAACCTGATACATATGAATTTGTCAATGCACAAAAAAACGAAAACACAAAGAAAAAACAATTTTATCGGACATTCACTGGTTTAAAAGTTGGCTCGAAAGAATTGGAGATGGTCAGGAAATTATAATTAAATGTCTCACTTTATCTTATATCATAATATCAAAATATAAACTAACGTGGTGGTCATCAAATTATAAATCCATATTGTTTTGAGCAGATAATTCACATTGTTACAAATACTTAAAAGTTGGCCTCCTCAAATAACTGAAAAGCTGGAGTAATTTCTTTAATTCCTCTTGACGTTTCGAATTATACATTAAAAACACACAATCGGAAATACGTTTTGGATGCGTTCGATGCTTTTTTAAATAAATAGTTTACTGTAAAAATTGATTTATCACATAGTCTGAATTGTTGTCCTTAAAATCCAGAGAGTCAAGCTTAAACTGGTGTTTCGTCACAGAAATTACGTCATAGAAGATAGATACGTCATAAATTGCGTAATCAATTGAATGAAAATAAAAGTACGGAAAGCTGATTTGGTAATATATTATAGTGAAGGAACAAATAGGTTGATATGTAATATAAACGATAACACACGGCAGATGATGAACATATACAATAAACAGGTCATTATATGGAGAAAGTGTGCCTTTAATGGTTATTGGCACACTTGGTGTTTATTTGCACTCGGTGCACACTTTCTCCATATAATAATCTACACTGATTTTAAACATTTGATGATGTTGAAGTGAAGCATAAAAAATGTAAGGTCATATAATCCCTATGTTTATAAATAAGTTATAAATAAATGGCTCTCTTTTTGATGTTTAAGAGGGGATAATGAATAATAATGTACGTGAAGGATTGAATGCTTTATCTATCATGGAAATTCTACTGAGGACTGGTGGTTTCAGGTGGTGTCAGTGAACCTCAGAAGTGTGGATGTGTTTGCAGTAGACTACGGTTACACCCTGACAGTTCCTGACACTTGTGTGTATAGTCTGCCAGCTCAGCTGAGCGTGACCAGTGTGCCTAGAAAGATATCACTGTGTGCCCTCAACGGTAAGACAAGAAAAGACTTGACACTATTCAGGAAGATATAACTCTGTGCCCTCAACGGTAAGACAAATAAAGACTTGACACTATTCAGGAAGATATAACTGTGTGCCCTCAATGGTAAGACAAGTACAAGACATGACACTATTCAGGAAGATATCACTGTGTGCCCTCAACGGTAAGACAAGAAAAGACTTGACACTATTCAGGTAGATATAACTGTGTGTCCTCAATGGTAAGACAAGTTAAAGTCTTGACACTTTTCAGGTAGATATAACTGTGTGCTCTCAATGGTAAGACGGGTAAAAGACTTGACACTATTCAGGTAGATATAACTGTGTGCTCTCAATGGTAAGACAAGTAAAAGACTTGACACTATTCAGGTAGATATAACTGTGTGTCCTCAATGGTAAGACAAGTTAAAGACTTGACACTATTCAGGTAGATATAACTGTGTGCTCTCAATGGTAAGACAAGTAAAAGACTTGACACTATTCAGGTAGATATAACTGTGTGCTCTCAATGGTAAGACAAGTAAAAGACTTGACACTATTCAGGTAGATATAACTGTGTGCTCTCAATGGTAAGACAAGTAAAAGACTTGACACTATTCAGGTAGATATAACTGTGTGCTCTCAATGGTAAGACAAGTAAAAGACTTGACACTATTCAGGTAGATATAACTGTGTGCTCTCAATGGTAAGACAAGTAAAAGACTTGACACTATTCAGGTAGATATAACTGTGTGCTCTCAATGGTAAGACAAGTAAAAGACTTGACACTATTCAGGTAGATATAACTGTGTGCTCTCAATGGTAAGACAAGTAAAAGACTTGACACTATTCAGGTAGATATAACTGTGTGCTCTCAATGGTAAGACAAGTAAAAGACTTGACACTATTCAGGTAGATATAACTGTGTGCCCTCAATGGTAAGACAAGTTAAAGACTTGACACTATTCAGGTAGATATAACTGTGTGCTCTCAATGGTAAGACAAGTAAAAGACTTGACACTATTCAGGTAGATATAACTGTGTGCCCTCCAGGGTAAGACAAGTAAAAGACTTGACACTAATCAGGTAGATATCACTGTGTGCCCTCAATGGTAAGACAAGTTAAAGACTTGGCACTATTCAGGAATATATCACTGTGTGCCCTCAATGGTAAGACTAGTAAAGACTTGACACTATTCAGGTAGATATAACTGTGTGTTCTTAATGGTAAGACAAGTACAAGACTTGTCACTATTCAGGTAGATATAACTATGTGTCCTCAATTGTAAGACAAATAAAAGACTTGACACTATTCAGGTAGATATACATGTGTAACTGTATGTCCTCAATGGTAAGACAAGTACAAGACTTGACACTATTCAGGTAGATATAACTGTGTGTCCTCAATTGTAAGACAAATAAAAGACTTGACACTATTCAGGTAGATAAAACTGTGTGTCCTCAATTGTAAGACAAGTAAAAGACTTGACACTATTCAGGTAGATATCACTGTGTGCCATCAATGGTAAGACAAGTAAAAGACTTGACACTATTCAGGTAGATATAACTGTGTGCCCTCCAGGGTAAGACAAGTAAAAGACTTGACACTAATCAGGTAGATATCACTGTGTGCCCTCAATGGTAAGACAAGTAAAAGACTTGACACTATTCAGGAAGATATCACTGTGTGCCCTCAATGGTAAGACAAGTACAAGACTTGACACTATTCAGGTAGATATCACTGTGTGCCCTCAATGGTAAGACAAGTACAAGATTTGACACTATTCGGGTAGATATAACTTTGTACCCTCAATGGTAAGACAAGTAAAAGACTAGACACTATTCAGGTAGATATAACTGTGTACCCTCAATGGTAAGACAAGTTAAAGACTTGACACTATTCAGGAAGATACCACTGTGTGCCCTCAATGGTAAGACAAGTTAAAGACTTGACACTATTCAGGAAGATATCACTGTGTGCCCTCAATGGTAAGACAAGTACAAGACTTGACACTTTTCAGGTAGATATCACTGTGTGGCCTCAACGGTAAGACAAGTAAAAGACTTGACACTATTCAGGAAGATATCACTGTGTGCCCTCAACGGTAAGACAAGTGAAAGACTTGACACTATTCAGGAAGATATTACCATGTGCTCTCAATGGTAAGACAAGTACAAGACTAGACACTATTCAGGAAGATCTAGCTGTGTGCCCTCAATGGTAAGACAAGTACAAGACATGACACTATTTAGGTAGATATAACTGTGTGCCCTCAATGTTAAGACAAGTTCAAGACTTGACACTATTTAGGTAGATATAACTGTGTGAACTCAATGGTAGGACAAGTACAAGACATGACACTATTCAGATAGATATAACTGTGTGACCTCAACAGTAAGACAAGTTTAAGACTAGACACTTTTCTGGTAGATATAACTGTGTGCCCTCAATGGTTAGACAAGTACAAGACTTGACACTATTCAGGTAGATATAACTGTGTGCCCTCAATGGTAATACAAGTAAAATACTTGACACTATTCAGGTAGATATCACTGTGTGCCCTCAATGGTAAGACAAGTAAAAGACTTCACACTATTCAGAAACATATCACTGTGCACACTCAATGGTAAGGCAAGAAAAAGACTTGACACTATTCAGGTAGATATCACTGTGTGCCCTCAATGGTAAGACAAGTAAAAGACTTGACACTATTCAGGTAGATATAACTGTGTGCCCTCAATGGTAAGACAAGTACAAGACTAGACACTATTCAGGTAGATATCACTGTTTGCCCTCAACGGTAAGACAAGTAAAAGACTTGACACTATTCAGGAAGAGATCACTGTGTGCCCTCAATGGTAAGACAAGTAAAAGACTTCACTATTCAGGAAGGTATAACTGTGTGCCCTCAATGGTAAGACAAGTAAAAGACTTGACACTATTCAGGTAGATATCACTGTGTGACCTCAACGGTAAGACAAGTAAAAGACTTGACACTATTCAGGTAGATATAACTGTGTGCCCTCAACGGTAAGACAAGTAAAATACTTGACACTATTCAGGAAGATATCACTGTGTGCCCTCAACGGTAAGACAAGTAAAAGACTTGACACTATTCAGGTAGTTATAACTGTGTGCCCTCAATGGTAAGACAAGTACAAGACTTGACACTATTACAGGTAGATATAACTGTGTGCCCTAAATGGTAAGACAAGTACAAGACATGACACTATTCAGGAAGATATCACCGTGTGCCCTCAACGGTAAGACAAGTAAAATACTTGACACTATTCAGGAAGTTATCACTGTGTGCCCTCAATGGTGAGACAAGTAAAAGACTTGACACTATTCAGGAAGATATAACTGTGTGCCCTCAATGGTAAGACAAGTAAAAGACCTGAAACTATTCAGGATGATATCACTGTGTGCCCTCAATGGTAAGACAAGTACAAGACATGACACTATTCAGGTAGATATAACTGTGTGCCCTCAATGGTAAGACAAGTACAAGACTTGACACTATTCAGGTAGATATAACTGTGTGCCCTAAATGGTAAGACAAGTCCAAGACATGACACTATTCAGGAAGATATCACTGTGTGCCCTCAACAGTAAGACAAGTAAAGACTTGACACTATTCAGGAAGATATAACTGTGCACCCTCAATGGTAAGACAAGTACAAGACATGACACTTTTCAGGTAGATATAACTGTGTGCCCTCAATGGTAAGACAAGTAAAAGACATGACACTATTCAGGTAGATATCACTGTGTGCCCTCAATGGTAAGACAAGTAAAAGACTTGACACTGTTCAGGAAGATATAACTGTGTGCCCTCAATGGTAAGACAAGTAAATGACTTGACACTGTTCAGGAAGATATAACTGTGTGCCCTCAATGGTAAGACAAGTAAAAGACTGGACACTGTTCAGGAAGATAAAACTGTGTGTCCTCAATGGTAAGACATGTAAAAAATTGACACTGTTCAGGAAGATAAAACTCTGTGTCCTCAATGGTAATACAAGTAAAAGGCTTGACATTATTCAGGAGGATATCACTGTGTATCCTCTATGGTAATACAAGCACAAGACCTGACACTGCTCAGGAAGATATCACTGTGTACCCTCAATTGTAATACAAGTAAAGACTTGACACTATTCAGGAGACTTTAACCGAAATGGAAAAATAATAGGTCTTGGCTTCGTTTTGATGTCTCTATGTATTAAGGAATTTGAATCTTAACTCTCAAGAACCAATACTATAATATTGCATGCCTAAACTCATTTCTTTCTATAAACTCAGTTTAATACCTCTGCATCTGATGACTTTAGAAAAAATATGGACAAAAGAAGGCATTTCTACAGACAAGATAGTTCAATTTTTGGTAAATTTATTCTGTTAAATTAAAAATGAGTGTGATTATGGTATCATAAGATGGTCTTTTGAAGTAGCATGAGAAGTACTTTTACCATACTTAAAATAGTTTCTTATTGGCTAAATTTCTGGCGCTTCGCTTCCCCCCGCCCCCCTCCTCATGACCCCCAACAAGGGTTTGCCCTGGACCCAACCGGGGCTCTGTGGATCCCCAAACAAAATGTTCATGTTTTGAGACATTTTCAACTTTCACCCATGTACTTTTGAATTAAAATAGTATGAATTCATTTTAAGTCAGAAAACATTTAATTCAATAATATGCATACACTCAAATCTCCTACAAAATTGAAACTTATATGAATAAAACAACAATTTTAGTATACATGACGAAAATAGCCATGTTTAGTGTAGCCCATGGGCCTGAAAATATTCACATTAAAGAAACAAGTTAGATAAGGGATGATGCAGTGTATAATAATGGAGTCAGTCAGTCTTCAAATTGAAAACCACAAATCAGAAATATTGTTTGTTAAATCTACATTGCCCTTAAAGCTTATTTAAAGGATAGGTTGGCAGGAAACATATTATTTAGATGAATCATTTATCTTTTTACAGCTGAAAACATAGTTAACAACAAATTTTAAACTAAATGAATATTTTACAAAATCACAAGCATTACCAAATACTCAAACAAAAACACAAATAAAACGCACATGCAATTTTGTAGATATGTGTCAATTGATAAACACACAATATCCAAGCATGAGGATTAAATAGTAATAAGTTGGAACTAAGAAATCTGAATCAGTAGCCAAAATGTAAAAATCTGCTTTTTTGTAGTTATTTTCAAAAATTACAGTGGAAAACTACAGATTTTAGTAGCCAATCAGAAATGTTACTTACAGCCATTTGCTATTTTTGCTAATGGTCAAGCTAAGATAGAGTATGATCTAAATATGAATGACATGCTAGAAAGAGTCTATTAACAAGTTCACAAAATATTTTTTAAAGGGATGGTTTTTAGGGTAAGATAAAAAAAATGAGAAAGGGGAGAGGAGGCAGAACAATCCATAGCATCTTCACTTTGTTAACCCATTTATGCCTAGCGTCTAGAAAAAAGGCCTTGGCAAACAGGGTAGACCCAGATGAGACGCCACATGATGCGGCGTCTCATTAGGGTCTGCGCTGTTTGCTTAAAGGAATTTCTCTAAGAAATATTCTAAATATAGAAATAAATATACTAGACATCCCTAATTTTGGAAATAAATTGATCCAATTAAGAAGGATGGGAGAGTCCACTCGGCATAAATGGGTTAACAATGGGATCCTCTGAATTAACCCACTGATCCAGGGAGGAAGCCAGGATCTCGTTAGTTGACGTCCGTGCTTCAAACTCTCTGGACATTGCACAGTGGTGAAGGTTTGCAAACTGCTCTTCCATAGTCAGAGTTTGATGTAGCTGCGAATTTATCATAATCATTTTAAGAACATTTAATGTGATGAAATTTGCTGCTAACATATAATGAGCCCAGTGTCAAACTATTAGGTCAGATCTAGATTTGTTAAGCTGATACAGTATTTTCCCACTAAAACCTAAAATGCCATTTTTATCAAGAATGATTAAATAAATTGTTCTGTATTTTTGTTAATTGTGTTACACATTTTGCCTAAATCAGACATACTATATAGGCTTATATGCATCATAACAAGCATTAAAGTAAATTTAAGGGCAATTACTCCCCAAAAAGGACATGAAAATCGTACATGTATGCTGCAGCAACTGAAAGTTTTTTTAAAACTTAATAATAATTGAATAATACAGACAAACAAAGGCGTGGCGTATATGTTTGGAAAGTCACCCCCAAGTAACAGCTGAAAATGTGATTTGATCATTGAAAAGATGTTTGAACCACTGTTGGTGCATTTGAAAGAACCTCATTGATTATATTATGTTGGCAGGTCTTTATATTGGCAGGTATTTATATCTGATATATTTATATTGGATTTATTTATATTTAATGTATTTATATTGGCAGGGATTAATAATAGATGTATTTTATATTAGATGTATTTATATTGCATGTATTTGTATTGGATATATTTATATTGGCAGGTATGTATATTGGATATATTAATATTGGATATATTCATATTGGCAGGTATAGTGCCTCCAGCTGTAGATGAGGACATTGTGCAAAATGCTCTGTCCATCATTGCCAACCTGTGTAAGCAGAGCATACGTGCAGGTATGTTGAGGATGGTCTAATGGGGCACGCTTTGCATCTTAAGGTTCCTATAGCTTGTAACAGGTAGACAGACATGTATGTATGAGGGAAGATGCAGTATTATTATTCAGATGTTCAGTCACATATTCAATGAATTAAATACACATTCATAAAAATGTGTCAATAAAAGCAACTTTGGCAGCATGTAAACATGCAACAACTAAAGTATATTTATTAAGGCTTATTCTGTTCATCGTTCTAAAGTTTGTGAATTTGTTGGTGAATAGGAGCCTTGGGCTTTTAGCTCACCTGAGAATTAAGTGTATCTTTGGTGTATCAAAATTCAAATGTTCTGCTGATTGTTGTTGTTGATATGCAGGTATATTACCTTCGGTGGAGAATGTGCTACATCTTTAAACATTAACAAGCATAATGGTGTATAGGATGAGATATAAAATAGCTATGCATCTGCAATATATTAGTTTTTATGCATTGAAATAAATTATCATAGGCCAGTATGCTGACCTTTTACTAGCTGTTACCATCTTTGACTTGTTTTCACCTTTTATCTGTTGTTTTTGCTATTGTAAGACATAAACATCACATAATTAACATAACATCATAAAAAACCTATTAATGAGATACAGTTTTTAAAAGAAATGAATTTTGACATATTCTGCATACAGGAAGAATATATGCTTATTCTGGAATGGAGAAGTTGTGTTAAGTTTTTGCAAACAAAATTTCAAGGTTGGAATGTTGTTTAACAGGGGTGTAGATGTGCAACATAAGTGATACCATTAAAGGTAAAAAAAGGTAACTTCATAATTTGTTCTGTTAAATTTAACAAGAAAAATAATTAGGTGAGGTGTTTGATAGTTTATTGTTTTGTATATGTGCTGTTGTTGTCCTCTCAGGTGAGATGTGATAGTATATTGTTTTTATGCTCCCCATATATACACTTTTGTTACAGTCTGTCATAGGGCCTTCAATATTTTACTGATCTCTTACATATTTGGCGTGTAGGTACCTTGCATGGACCTCTACCTTTTGATAAGGTTTGAGGTCACTGGGGTCAAGGTCACCGAGGTTGATAATAGATTTTCTCAAGGTTAAACTTTGTTTTCCACACAATTAACCCATAAATCGACAAAGCATCATCTGGGAGCATCTATCAGTTTTACTGATATCCTTGTTTATATGTGCTGTTGTTGTCCTCTCAGGTGAGATGTTGATAGTATATTGTTTTGTATATGTGCTGTTGTTGTCCTCTCAGGTGAGATGTTGATAGTATATTGTTTTGAATATGTGCTGTTGTCCTCTCAGGTGAGATGTTGCGTGATCTGGCTGGCCTGTCTCAGATCGTGCAGCTGCTGGAGGCGTGTCCCAGTGTGAAAGTGAGGAGCCAGGCCCTGACCGTGCTGCATAACCTTACCTCCAACCGCAGGCTCGACCTGGCCTTCCAACAGCTTAATTGCATGCAAATAGTCCTCCGTAAGCAGCATTTCACTTCTCATGGAAACATGCATGCTTTTAGTGAGAGCTCCACTTTTCACCTAACAATTAGAGCTATACTACCCTCTCACTTTCAGCTGCACAATAATAGTTAGGTTAAGGTATGTGTCGATTAAGTACATATCTCTGTTTCAACTTAAGATATCTATTGAATCTTAGCACATGCCTTCTATGTCATTATGTATGGTAACTGCTGAAATATTTTCAAAGTGGAATGAATAATTGATCATGCTCTCCTAAGAATCTCTTGTTAGGCGGAATAACAAATATAGGAATTTTCCTTTTCAACTATTTTTAACCTGGTTTCTAATGAGGTTGAAAATCCTGGCTTTTATTAGGGTATGGCATCAAACATGTGGTTTACAATCAATAACTTTGGTTTGCATCGATTATGATGAAACTTTGGATACAGCAAGCTTGCATATGTTTCGTCCAATCTTCATTAAACTTGCTTGGAACATTTGTTGTAATATATCTTCGCCAAGTTTGAAAATGGTTCCCGTCTGTTGAAAAATAGGGCTGCAAGGGGAATGGGGAAGATTTCCTTATATGGCTATTATGGCTATAGTGAAATCTTGTGAACACTCATGAAGCCACATTTTGTGTCCGGTCTTCATGAAACATTTTCAGCACATTTGTTCTAATAATATCTTCGCTGAGTTTGAAAAAAGTTCCTGTCTTTTGAAAAACAAGGCCGCGAGGGGGCGGGTAAATTTTCTTATTTGGTTATAGTGAATGCCTGTGAACACTGTAGAAGTCACATTTTGCCAAATCTTCTTGATTGCTAAGATAATTTGTTTAAAACAGTTGTCCGTCCGTCCGAAAACTTTAACATGGGTCATTTCTTTTGCAATATTGAAGATAGCAACTTGATATTTGGCATGCATGTGTATCTCATGGAGCTGCGCATTTTGAGTGGCGAAAGGTAAAGGTCATCCTTCAAGGTCAAAGGTAAAAAACACAATCCAATGGAAGTTATAAGCTTTAAAGGGAGATAATTTCTATGCCTGCCAAATGATAAATAAAAATTTTATTTCAAAGCGGCGCAGTAGGGGGCATTGTGTTTCTGACAAACACATCTCTTGTTTTCTTATAATAACTCAACTAATTATTTTCTGGTATGTTGAAAAATATAGCTGCTGCAGGATGTGTCAGTTTTGCTTGTAATTTTGTCCGAAGTGCAACTTTCTAACACAGGTTGATTTTTCATCTTTCTGAAGATGATTCAAACTATTTAAGACATAATTGGTTTCTAAATCAAATGTTTCATATGGAAATTCAATGGATGGATACTGATAATGACATTTTATTTGTTAAACAATGTTATGACGCTGTCCTGAAATCAAATTGTAATCAATGTGTTTTGAAAACCAGCTCAGCAGGTCGATTGACCAATTGTGTATCGTAGACTTGTTGATTTGACAATGTATAAAAATGTGTGAATGACTACTTGGGAATATATCATAATAGTGTTTGTGAATCTAATGTTCTGATAGTGTCTTATACGTGGCTGAAATTAGGAAACTTATGGAAATTAGCAAATGTGTCTCCTCTACTGATGCGACTTATTGTCTGTAAAATACGATATTTGTCACTGCCTACAGGTGTATTGAGGGAGTACGTCCCTGAGGGAGATGTTGGTTCTGCATTTGCTGGTGAGCCTGCTGAGAATGTGCTGGTTGCCCGCTGCCTGCTCTGTATCACAAATCTGCTGACCAGGAGTGCTGGGAACCGCATACTTTTCTACAAAAACCAAGGTAATATGGTCGAATGGTCACAAGCTTTGGTGTCACACTGTTTTGTATCCACTTTATCTTCAACTGAGTGCTTGTGTATGAATCATTTATATTGGTCTCTAGGTCTGTCAAGTTAACTGGACTAATAGATACTACATGCATTCCTTTTAAACTTCACACACTTGTTTGAGGTTACGGACCAAGGTTGATAACTCTCACCTGTACTTGAGCAAAATTATGTCCTATTTTGTTCCTTGAAAATGAAAGTTAAGACAACTCTGTATGTCTTTATTTTCTTAACAAATATTAAACTGAAACTTCAAACATGTCTTCAGGGTCCTTATTTAATGTTTGTGTTTAAGATTTATAATTGTAATTTGCATATAAAAAGAATTCTTACTTTTGTACTAAAAAAAATCAGGCTGAAAGTTACATGAAAGAATACCATATCTCTATATCTATTTGTGCCGAGGTATTCAATTAAAACATTTAATCTGGGTCTTTATAAGTGGTCAAACACCAAGGGCCATAACTCTGCCTTGCTATTAAGAATGCACCTTTCACATAAAAAATTTTGGTTAAGGTTGCTTGCAACTGCTATAGATATCTTCTACCGATATTCATATGAAGCTACACAGACTGTTGATATACCCGGTAATGCAACTGTTGATATACCCGGTAATGCAACTGTTGATATACCCGGTAATGCAACTGACCAATATTGAAATGCTGATGACTGTGATAAGTAATGTAGTTGAATGTGGTACCTTAATTGTTCCAAGAATGTTTCACGCGTTAGTGTACATTTATCTCTGCAAGTACAAACTATATTCAATCTTGAAATATGTCTTCAGGTTCAATATTTCAAATGATTGATTGAAAATCCATATTAAACTCTGAAAGGTGAATAGTAAGGTATGCCGATTGGACCAGCTCTTGTTATATATTATTGTAGATAATGTGTCACATGACCTATGCATGATGAAAACATAATATTCAAAGCTCAAAGATTTTTTTATAACTGGATTTTAATTACGAAATGGTATGTCTTTCACAAGAACCAATCCATTCCTTAGTAAAGTTCTGAAAATAATAGCCTGGCTCTGTGAAAAGGGGTTAAATGCATGTGAGCAACCCATGGGAAAGACGTCGGACCTCGGACAAATCCGATAAAATTTGACGAGGTCCGATAATATTTCCCAAATTGTCCTCGTGTCCGACAAAAAAACAACAACATGTAAAACTTTGATTAAAAATGAACGCGAAACTAGGAACATTAAAAAAAAAACAACAACAAAAAACAACAACAAAAAAGACTAATTTTTGTTAAATACTTGTCTCAGCACGGACGTCGCCATCTTGACTTCCTTTACTTTAGATCAAGGTTTTTTCCAAATGTCTTCATAGAACGGGTTTAAATTAAGTTGTTATTTTATTGTATTTAGAATAGTTAAACGTTGTGAACGTCATAATTTTACGTCATAATAATAAAACTAAACTCTACAAAAGGTATTTTCTATTCTTTTGTAAAGAAGAACGAGGTCCGATAAAATCTGGCGAGGTCCGACAAATTTAAAAAGTTATCGGACCTTGTGTCCGACAAGATTTTTTCGTCTTTCCCATGGGTTGATGTAGGTAAAGCATCATCCTAAATTAGCCTGTGCAGTTTACACTGGCTCATCTGGGCTGATACTTTTAAATTTATTGTATTTTCCATTTAAAGAAAGACTCTTCTTTACAAAAATCTAGTTCAGGTGGAAAGTGTCGTCCCTGATCAGCCTGTGCAGGCTGCACAGGCTAATCTGGAACAACACTTTACTCACAGGCATTAAACCCCCTTTTCACAGAGCAGGCCTCAAATGTATTTGTGATGTATTAGAAGGCATTGAGTATGCATTTGTGTCAGGTCTAGAGCTGGTTCTGCGGCTGCTGTTGCTGGTGGGAATGAGGAATCACCTGTTCGTCATAGGAACTAAACTCCTCAAGGTCTTTGTAGGCCAGTCCATCAGGATATGTAATGACCAGTCAGAGCAAAATAGGTAAACTACACATTTTTATGATAGTAAATAATTGAGAGTAAACTAAAAAGCATAATGCCTTGTTTTATTTAAGATTTTTTTTTGTTTTTAAAGGCCATATCAGGATATAAGCAAAAGAATTGAACTAAATACTTTATCAGTGTTAAATTATTGTGACAATTTTCGTAACAATAATACATTTCACTCAACAGTATTCATTTTGACAACGTTGTTGAAGTGTAAAGTTGAACGTTCATTTGGAGTTACTTTTGTACAAGGATCAGTTTCTGGATGTTACTCTATCAGTTGAATGAGTATCATGTATGATTGTCATCATTAAATCATAGTTCAATAATGAATTATTCAAGTTACACTCTCCTGTTTGTGTAGTATTAAAACAGGACATTATTTTTCGAGCTTCACAATTACAAGTGCTGTAAGCAAGTGTTTTTATGCCCCCGGTAGGGTGGCATATAGCAGTTGAACTGTCCGTCAGTCTGTCTGTGTGTCCGTCCATCCGAAAACTTAAACATTGGTCATAAATTTTGCAATATTGAAGATAGCAACTTGTTATTTAGCATGCATGTGTATCTCATGGAGCTGCACATTTTGAGTGGTGAAAGGTCAAGGTCATCCTTCAAGGTCAAAGGTAAAAAAACACAATCCAAGGTAAGTAATAAGCTTTAAAGGGAGATAATTTCTATACCTGTCAAATGATAAATAGACATTTTATTTCAAAGCAGCCCAGTAGGGGGCATTGTGTTTCTGACAAAAATATGTTTGCTAATTTCTACGTCACTTCCAGTTCGAACAAAAATGGCAACTTGATCACAAAGTGTGAAAATTTGTAATAATTATTGGCTTAATGATCGCTTAATGTATTGTTGTTTTTCTATGAAATTATGGTGAAAATGCATTAACACATTATGATGTTACATTAAATTGGAATGTTTCAGGGTTTTTTGTCCCCTACCGGTTTCACCAGAGGGGACTTATGGTTTGTGCTCCGTCCGTCTGTCAGTCTGTCAGTCTTTTACACTTTTGTGGATCCTGCGATAACTTAAAAAGTTCTTCATATTTTTTCATGAACCTTGAAACATGGACAGATGGCAATATGGAGATTATGCACGTCATTTAATTTTGTTCCTACGTCAAAAATTCTGGTTGCTATGGCAACAAATATAAAAGAACAAAATCTGACAATGGTGGAGCCGGTAGGGGACATCATTGCTTGGCAATAGTCTTGTTTGAACTTTGTATGTTGACCTTTAAGGTATTCAATCGGGTATCATGGTCGTTATACTCTCACCATTATAATGGCCTAGCTTTTTCCTGGCTTGTGGCCAATGTGATTGATAACTCAGAAGTAAATCACACAGATCCAATATTTCATTGACCTTTCTTGATGTTTGCAGTGTGAAGTCAGAGAGGTCAGAGCCGACCCATTCCTCATCTGCCTCATCTGCTCAACTCCTACAACAGGTACACAACATTGGAATACTTGGGTTTTGGTTGTCAATTGATTTTAGCCTTGCTCTGTTAAAAGGGGGGTTTAATGCATGCGCATTAAGTGTCGTCCCAGATTAGCCTGTGCAATCTGCACAGGCTAACCAGGGACAACACTTTCTGCTTTCATGATATTTTTCATTTAAAAAAACTCTTCTTTGCAAAGATCTAGTTTAGGCGGAAAGTGGAAAAGAGGAAACTTTACACGCATGCATTAAACCCCCTTTTCACAGAGCAAGACTCATTTATTCCTTAAACTTATTTTAAACTTGACAAATAGTTACAGCAACACTACTCACCTGTTCATCGGCATCCAAGTTATTTGCTGGTTAAGTTTTGTGTGCTTTAAATCATTGTCTCTGCTTCTACAACATGCAATAAAATAACATATGCTGGTACAGATCAAGAATATCCTGCTGCATTTTCTTAACCAACCATATATATGTCAAGCAATGTTTGCTCATAGTTTAGAGCTTCTGCTATTAAAATATGATGCCCTTCTGTCCCAAATTAACTGTAGAGAAGTATTGCAGAGCATTTTAGGGTAAAGCAATCAAAGACTTACTCACACCATAACCATCTATATAGATACAATTAGGACTGACATTATTTCTACTAAGACATGGAACAGCTATTGTTCAGCAATAACACTACAAGTATTTTGGACAAAGGCTTGACATATGTGTCGTGTTCTGAGAAAAATGGGCATAATGCATGTGCAGAAAGTGTCGTCCCAGATTAGCCTGTGCAGTCCACACAGGCTAATCAGGGACGACACTTTCCGCCTAAATTGCATTTTTGCTAAGAAGAGACTTCATTTAAACGAAAAATGTAATAAACGCGGAAAGTGTTGTCCCTGATTAGCCTGTGCGGACTGCACTGGCTAATCTGGGACGACACTTTACGCACATGCATTATGCCCAGTTTTCTCAGAACACGACTCATATTGCCAATAGGCATCTAATATTGTAATGATACGGAGTTTGGAAAGCAAATGCGTCACTCCATTTGTATATTGCAGGGATTTAAAATAAAAATCACTTAGTTTAAATAGGGACTTGAGAAAAACTGCCTGGTGCAAGAACCATAGCTCAATAGCTTTATTATTCATTGATTATGTGCAGTTTATTATGCTTATATATATATGGGGGAGCATATAGTCGTCGCTTCGTCTCTCCGTGGGTGTGTGTGTGTCCGTCCGGACTTTTGTCCAGGCTATTTCTCAGCAACTAATGACAAGAATTCAATGAAACTTTATGGGAAGCTTCACTACCAAGAGGAGATGTGCATATTATCAGCGGGTTCTGGTCGGATGATTTTTTACAGAGTTATGGCCCTTTGAAATGTTCTATAAGCTGTACATATAGTGCAATTTTTCTTGTCCGGGCTATTTCTCAGCAACTAATGACCAGAATTCAATGAAACTTTATGGGAAGCTTCACTACCAAGAGGAGATGTGCATATTATCAGCCAGTTCTGGTCGGATGATTTTTCACAGAGT
>VMBQ01002656.1:50177-101188 GCA_007657795.1 Dreissena rostriformis
TTTACACCCGTAATCTAGTCATTGAACACCAGGCCTTTTTGTTGTGCGTGTACTGGACACCTAGCGCACTCAATTTTACGTTCTTGAAGCAACGCGGCTTGCCTGCTTTTCCTATCATGAGTGGCGTCAACTTTTTGCCTTTGGCTGAGCACTCTAGCATTACAGTCACACGCTCTTTAGATGTCTTGTTTCCACTGGTTGAGGAACACTTTACAGAAAGTGTCTTGTCTGGTAATGCACGGTAGTAAAGTCCAGTTTCTTCACAATTGAACACGTTTTCATACGAATACGTTCCGATAAAGTCACTAATTCTGTCCTTTAAACTGTTCACATCAAATAAGTCTACACTGGCACTCTCTCCCCACACTTTGAAATCTTTAATGTCATACCATATCTTCCAACGACACAGCCACCCATTAGACGCTTTAAACTCACTAAATCCAAGTTCCTTAGCAAAGCTCAGTGCCTTTTCCTGTATGGTCGGACCAGAGATCGGCAATAACTTAGCCCTTACAATACAGAACCAGTCCCATACAAGATTGGTGATCTTTTCAAATTTCATTTAAACCAACTTTTGTTGGGTGAAGAGTTGTTTTCCCAATGAGACATGTACACAGACTTTTTCCGCACGATATCCCCGATCGTCGACTTTCCTACCCCATATTTCTCCCACAGCATCTTTAGTGTAGTTTAAGGCAACATCTCTGACTCTTTGATCAATGTGATTTTGTCTTCTACGCGCCTTCGCTTAGAAGGAGGTTCGGACATTTTTAGTCTTAGTTATCTTAACTGCCAATTTGAAAATCTAAATGCAACTTCTTCAAGAACTCTGCAAATCACTATTTTATATGACACTAAATTAGCAATTGTAATTAACAATTCAAAATTAATTAGCATTAAGCTCATTAAAATTTAGCACGGCTTCCTACATCAAAAGCTTAACACACAAAATAACCCTATGTTTGTTATCAGTAGTTATAATCAGTATTATCACTTCTATTGATCGATATATACATCACAGGCCTAATCTCTTTTTAAAAAAATGCGATTTTTACAGTTTGACAATTTTTCGACCACCTTTATTAATTTCACGCGTCTTTAATCCACTATTCACAAGATTTTGACACTAGGTCTGAGGTGCAACAAACTTGCCATGACTGGTTTAGAGTTTTTTTATAACCTATATCTATATTCATATCAAAAACATATACAAAAACATATTTCAAGTCTTTGATAAATATAAATAATTTTTAGGAGGGTACGTGTTGACCAAATCGGGTACGAGTTGACTAGTGGGGGTACGAGTTGACCAAAAATCGGGTACGAGTTAACCAAATCGGGTACGAGTTGACCGAAGGTACGAGTTGACTTAGGTACGAGTTGACTAGCTTCGGTTTAGAGAGGTACAATTACTTATGGAATGACCCAATTATGCACCAAACAATGACCGGTATTCGGAATTGAGGGGATTCCGGTCTTGAGGAGATATTTTACGCATGGTTTTATAGGTAAAAAAATGGGATCGGACAGTTTTTCCGGTTTAGAGAGGATTCCGGTATAGAGAAGATCTGGTTAATAGAGGGTTTCCACTGTATTAACTTTTCAAAGCATATTTTGCGAATGTTGGAATTACCCATATGCTCTTATTGTTCAAATAGTGAGGAGACTATAGAACATCTATTTTGGGAGTGTACCACTACACAACTAGTCATAAGTAATCTTTTTCCAAGTAATATGTTACCCTTTTTAAACAAAAAACTATATTCTTTACCATACAGCATCCGAAAGTGATTCAGTAAATAAAATGTTCATTTTGATTAAACTTTACATATTCAAGTGCAAAATGNACACATATAAGTTAACTTAACATGTAATGTATGAGGAAGTACCTTAACAGAAGTGAGCGCTGTCTTGTTTATATTTCATATTTGGTTACCAATATATGCTTTACAGGAGTTGCGTCAGCTGGTTTGTATTGACGAGGAACAGCAGTATAGGGAAGAGATACAGAGTCTCGTGTACAAGAGGAACAGTCTGCTACAGAGGAGCCCTGCTTTGGACTCCTTCATTACGGACTTACTGTCTTAACTATGTTAATATTACATTGGATGCTCTCTTGTTCTAGTAGTAAACCCTCGATTGTATACATTAACAATACAAATGTATGTGGTAAAAAGCAAAGGTAGTATTGTTGGGTCATAGGGTTGTTGTTACATCATTGTGCACATTTTTGTATAATTGCTAACCATGATACAAAAAGTAGTTTGTTTTAATAAAGTGAAAAGCAGTATTCAATAAAATAGTAAAACTGAACATCAGATATGACGTCTCGTATTGTTATATTAAATACAATGTGAATAGGTGTTAAAAATAAGATAGTGTTTCCCCAAAAAGTCTGTAAAAGGGTAAGGAATACATTATACTCATGATTTTTTTATAAGAAAAAATAACTTACATCTCCCCTGGAACACGATTGCTCTGCCCACTTAAAAACATGACTTTGCTGTTGTAAAAAAAAATCGACAATCGAACACCAAAGTGGGTCTATGCTTATAGATAACCCAATATTCTGGGTGATTGTGCTGAACTTTTTTCATCCCTTTTGTGATTGGGTTTTGTATTTTATATTATCAGGCAAATGCAAAAGTAAAGTTTTTAAACAAGCAAATTCGTACAATTGATAACCCCTGCTAAATAAATTTTGTTTATTGACGTTCGCAGAACTCCTCATTTATATATATATGAAGTTTTTACGTTGGAATTTTGTATAGTATCTGAGATATAGCCATGAAAAGTTACATCATAAAAAACAACAAAAGGGCAATCACTTATTTTTAAAAAGTGAAGGGTTAAGCATGGCACTTATGCGCATTGATATCTGTACAACCATGAAGTTTCATGTTGAAATCTTTTATAGTTTCTGAGATATAGCCTCGCAAAGTTACATCATACAAAAACAACAAAGGGCAATAATTATTATTTAAGAAAGTGTAGGGTTATGATTCTTGTGCATGGTACTTCTCCTTATTGATATCTGTACACCCTTGAAGTTTCATATTGAAATCTGGTATCATGTCTGAGATACAGCCCTGAGCAGTTGCCTTGTACATAAACAACAAAGGGCAATAACTCTTATTGGAGAAAGTGACTATGACTTCTATAAACCCCATTGGGACCTTAAAACAATTATTATGCCCCCTTCGTAGAAGAGAGGGTATATTGTTTTAATGGATGTCGGTCGGTCTGTCGGTATCCCAGTTCGTTTCCGATCATTAACTTTTAAACGGATTGACCGGTCGGCTTGGTACTTCACATGTGCATTGGCCTTGGATAGTAGATGAACCCTATTGAAACTAGGTCAAAGGTCACTGTCACAATAAGTTTGAAAATCGTTTCGGATCAATAGGAGGTTTTAGCGTGACGTCACAGGAGGGGGTTTTCCGTTACTAAATATTTACCCACAATGGGAAAGGAATGTATTGTTGTTGGATGTACTAACAGAGACACTGATAAGCAGGAGGGCCTGAAGTTTCATAGACTTCCAAAACAGGAATATAGACGAAAGTTGTGGTTGCAGGCAATCAATAGAAAGAATCTCAGTACAGGAGAATTTTTGATTCCACAGGATGATGGAGCCCGTGTTTGCGGTGAACACTTTATTGAAGGTAAAGTAAAAAATTTCTTTCGTTAACAATATCTGATTCTATAAGATTTAATCAATGCCTAATCTTGCTGTTCAATATTTGTATGGAAGTTGAAGTTGTAGATCAACATTATGAACATGAAATTTCCGCTCGAATGGCATATTGAAAATGCCTACTTGGGGCAAAAAGGTCTTGATCATTCATGTTGTAAAATATCTCAAGCAAATACTATTATAACAACTATAAATTTATGCAGTCATGTTTAAACAAGTTTTCTTTTTTTACTTTAGGGAAAAGTAATGATTCTAAGAGTCCCGATTATGTCCCATCTGTCAACATGGGATACCACCCACCACTCCGAAGCCTGGATCGGTAAAACAAACTCCTGGGTCGCAAACCAGTGCAGCCTGTCAAGCGACAACTTCCCTTCGAAGACTCACACAGCCGGACAACAGATACAACTGCTGCAGAGGCTTTGCTAGACGTGTCTGTGACATCTTCAAGATCCCCATCCCCAGATGAAAATGGTAAACATCCTTTTTTGTATGAGTGTTGAAATTCAGTTGTCTTTATGTGTGAGAAAATAACATCCCAGGTGTGTTATGTATTGTTACATCACTTATACATAGAATAAAGTATTTTAATAACATATTATGCATTTAAAACTTATGACATAAGCAAAATTCTGTAATGTAATTATTATACCCCCATTACTAGTAATGGGGGCTATATAGGAGTCACTTTGTCGGTCTGTCTGTCGGTCTGTCCCGAAAGCTTGTCCGGCCCATAACTATGTCATCTATCAAGGGATTTTAAAATCATTTGGCACATTAGTTCACCATCATTGGACAGTGTGTCGCGCGAAAGAATTACGTCAATATCTCCAAGGTCAAGGTCACACTTTGAGGTCAAAGGTGGCCATAAATGAGCTTGTCCGGGCCATAACTATGTGGTTCATCAAGGGATTTTAAAATCATTTGGCACATTTGTTCACCATCATTGGACAGTGTGTTGCGCGAAAGAATTACGTCAATATCTCCAAGGTCAAGGTCACACTTTGATGTCAAAGGTTAAAAATGTCCATAAATGAGCTTGTCCGGGCCATAGCTATGTTGTTCATTGTGAGGCTTTGAAATCAATTGGCACATTTGTTCACCATCATTGGACGGTGTGTCGCGCGAAAGAATTACGTCAATATCTCAAAGGTCAAGGTCACACATGAGTTCAAAGGTAAAAAATAGCCATAGTTGAGCTTGTCCAGGCCATTACTATGTCGTTCATTGTGGGATTTTGAAATCAATTGGCACATTTGTTAACCATTATTGGACGGTGTGTTGCGCGATAAAATTACGTCGATATCTCCAAGGTCAAGGTCACACTTTGAGTTCAAAGGTCAAAAATGGCCATAAATAAGCTTGTCTGGGCCATAACTATGTCATTCATTGTGAGATTTTAATATTACTCTCCACATTAATTTTGTTCACAGGCATTGGATGGCGTATCATGCCAAAGAATTCAAGATTTCAAAGGTCAAAATGGCCATAAATGATAATGGCATAATAATTCTTAAAAATTGCCATAAATAAGCTTCTCTTGTTTTGTGAGACAGCATGCAAAATATTCTGTGTCAATGCAGCATGTGGGGGTATACGTCACGTTAGTGACAAAGCTCTAGTTTATCTCTGATTCTGACTTGTTTCAGACCAAGGTAATAGCCAAGAGACCTGCATCAAGTTGCTTGCCGAAGCAAATATACAGGTCAAGATGGTTTCCCAAGAGCTTACCGACTCACACTTGAAAACCACAGTCTTCAAACAGGGAGGGTTTGCACCAGGTATACAAGACTGAGCGAAGAGGACATCAAGTTCTACACAGGACTGCCATCCAGTGCGGCATTTGTGTGGCTTGTGAGCTATGTAAGAGACGTTCTCCCTAAGTGAGGATGTTCTCCTACTGGTTCTTATGAAAATAAGAATCAATCCGCCACAGAGGGACATTGCATATAGGTTCAGGATTTCAGAGTCAACAGTAACAAATTACTTTCACGTTGCTATACCTGCCCATGCTAAAAAGTTAGCGTTCCTAGTGAGGTGGCCAGGTAAAGAAGAACTTATGTCTTGTCGGCCACAATGTTTTCAAGAAACATTCCCAAGATGTGTGTCAGTAATTGATTGCACCGAGATATTCATTGAGGCCCCAGCTGACTTTGAAGCCAGGAATGCTACTTATAGAACGTATAAACACAACAACACACTACAATTGTTTGTCAGTATAACACCGGCTGGAAGTGTGTCGTTTGTGTCGAAAGGCTACCCTGGAAAAAACGTCAGACAAGATCTTGACAAATGACTGTGGATATTTAAACTTCATCGAGAGCGGTGATGTTGTGTTAGCAGATCGCGGGTTTCTCATTGTGGATGAACTGAATGAGCTTGGTGCAGAGCTCGTGATACCCACATTTACTCGTGGAAAGACACAACTGAGTGCACGAGATGTTAAAAGGGGGAGGAAGATTTCGAATGTTCGAAAACATGTTGAACGGGCTATGGAAAGACTTAAAAACTTTCGAATCCTGTCAGACAGGATGCACTCGAATCTTGTTCCACATGCTGACAGTATATTTACAGTTTGTGCTGCGTTGGTCAATCTGCATCCAAATTTAGTAAACTGAACTGCAAAAGAACATCATTGATATCTAGGGAATTAAATAAGGATTTAACGTTACAACTGAATCCGTATAATTAAAATTTGTTCGGCACGCACTTTTTATTTAATTTAACTCATTGATTCATTGACTGCTTAAATTATAAGACAGCCTAAAAAGATGTGCACAAGGATGTTAGAAATTGATTAAAATACTGTGATTCAAATACTTTCTGAATACAATAAATCTTAATTGTGTTCTTCAAAATCGCATGGAATGTAAAAGGATGCTCTGTATTGTGCATGAGCTTCTTATCATACTTTGTTTTGTTGTCTCAAACGCTTGTTTGAAAATAAAAGTGCGGTTTTTAAGACACACAAAATGGGTTTTTATAGATATTAGCACATTTTTAAAGAGGCATGTTTACAGATGTCTAAATTAAGCTGTTTATGCAAATGTTAGCTGTCTTTTGTAATAATTTCATACATGAGGCTGCACAATAATCTGTAAACAAGTCCCTTTAAAAATAAGTGCTTAGCCTTTATGTGCGCTAATTGCATCGATGAAACAGCGATAGGTAGATTTGTGTACTATATTAAAATAAAAATTATAAGAACATAAATAGTTTATTTCATATATGATTGCTAAACATAATATGGTGAAATATCCAAACATTTTGCTAGCACATATGCACATCATAATTTACATTGAATAATTAGAAATATCCAAACATTTTGCTCGCACATATACACAGCATAATTTACATTGAATAAATAGCTTTATCTTGATTTAATACATAAAAAAAAAAAAAAAAAAAAAAAAAAAAAAAAAAAAAAAAAAAAAAAAAAAAAANTATGGGTTTTATATTAACAATGCTGCTAAATTCGAGACATAGGTATACCAATCACTTAACCTAATAGTATGTTTGAACTGAAAACAGATTTATAGCACATTTGTATAAGAATTATGTTGGAACTTGTTTCTAGTACAAGAATATATCATAATTTATTCTAAATTAATAATTTAATAAATGAACAGAATCTGTAAGTAAAATAATGTAAGTCAATTGGTATTCGTATTGAAAGGGCTGACAAATGCCAGGCAGAGTTATTCTGCTTAACACAATTTTCACATAAAAAAAAACAAAAAAAAATTGTACAGACCACGGCTTAACACAGTTTGAGTAAAGTATGTTATGTAACAAAACAATTCAGGTACATGACTATATCATAACTAAACTTCTGTGCCTTATATGACTATTCATTATTCAAGTTTCTATTTACACCGAGCACTATTCATTATTCAAGTTTCTATTTACACCGAGCACTATTCATTATTTAAGTTTCTATTTACACCGAGCACAAACCCACTTGTCCCTGGGTTTTCTTTTAATGTTCACACAACCATAATGGTACCAACTCGTCAGGCATTGTTCATTGGAGCGCATAATCATCTTGCCATATTCGGGTTCATTACAAATGCACCAAAGCACATCACTCTCTTTGTGTTTAATAGCAGTTGTTTCCTTGTTTTTAAGTCGCTGAGATAATATCTCAGGCACAAGGTGCTTCTTAAGAAATTCTTGACAATATTTTTGAAGCTTGTCAATAAACACATTGTCCCTGTAAATGCGTCAACGAATTGACCGATTGGCATGATACTTCACATGTGCATTGGCCTTGGACAGTAGATTACCCCTATTGAAATTTGGGTCACTAGTTCAAAGGTCAAGGTAACTGTGACATTAAGTGTTCAATTGGTTTCCGTTCGATATGTCATCAAAGGGGGCTTACGTCTCCGACCGCGGAACTTTTGTTTATTTTCGATTTTTCGAAGAAAATAAAAAAAAATATAAAAAATAATGTGAACTTCATCACTCAGCTTGTCGTGGAAAATGGTGAACAAACCGAAAGCAATCGTCTTCCAGATTTATCGATCGCTGAATGGTCAATCAGCATTTGGATAAGAGTTTGATTGACATGTGGCAACATTTAATTTCCAATATATATTTAGTTTTTTGTTTTTGTTTTAATCTCAAACACAAAAATTACCAACCCTTTAAATATAAAACTTAACATTAATTTTGAAATGATGTCTTGAGATGGATTTGGTAAAACTGTTAATGGATATTCAAGCTTGGGTCTTTAATGACACTTTCTGCTGGTTCGTTGCTAAATTCTATCTCTAAAGTTGCGGCATGGTTAGATTTCTAGATGAATTGTTTGTGTTTACAAAACTCAATTGGGCTATTTTTAAGTGCCACTATTTTAGGATTTTACATTTATAGCTGTTTAATGTAAGTCCGGATATAACTGCAAATTCGTCTATGATTTTTATTTAAATAAGGACAAATTTGATACCGTTTTCGTAAGTTTCATCCATTTGTTCAATAATTTCCTGGAAAAGTCTTACGTTTTTGCCAATGTACCTTCCTTTGATAAATCCGGTTGGATTTGTACTTAGTTTACGATTTAAGAAAAGTTTTATGCGATTGGCAATGTATTGTGTAGCTTTTTTTGTAATCAACATTTAAAAGAGAAACAGGTCTCAAGTTATCGATCAAAAGGGTGTCGTTTCCGGTCTTGGGTTGTAAAGTAATCATGCTTTGTTTTTAAAATTATGTAAGGTTATTGATGTCTAAAGAAAAATAAAGAGAGTTAACAACATATTGCTTAATAACTTTCCAAAATATTTTATAAAATTCTGCAGAGATACCATCTGATCCTGGACTTTTATTGTTTTTCATGTCTAGCAATCCTTTAGCGCATTCTTGCTCTGATAGATACTTTTGTTCATTTTGCGTGTTCTGGACTTATTTTATTGCAAATGTTATTATGGAGACGTTCAGAAATGTAAATATCTATATTGGTGTCTTTTTTTATAAAGATTTTTATAAAAGTTTCATTATGATTTAGTATGTCTTTTCGATCAGCTTAAACAACATACATGAACATGGATATGTATATATATTTATATGTGCTTTGCTTTTCTTCGTTTTATTATTACTTAAAATGTTTCGAACTCAATAGTATCGCATCACTTACAATTGTTTTGTACTCTGGTAAACAGTTGCAAACGGATGCAATATAAGACAACTCCAGTTGTATATGTTAGGTATTTATTTCTGATAACTTGAAAAGTGCAAGGAAAAAACAACTAGGGATACACATGTGATTGTTAATAAACGTTGTGTTTCAGACAAACGTAATAATAAGTTAAGTGCAAATAGTTATACAAATTAGCTACATTAACAAATGGTCCCATAGAAACAAAACTTATAAATTTACCAAAAATGCACGAAACTTTTGAAACTTAAAATGCAACTTTATTCGTAATTAATAATCCCAGGACATACAGGTATCTTCATATAGATGGCATATACCATAGTGTAAGTATTTTACGTATACGAATTTCTACCTGCTTTTGTCCCGAAGTTTGATCCAAGAAGACCAATAATGTGACATATCACCGTGAGTAATTAGTATCAGTTAATCGCTTAGCTTTGCTAAGCTTGCTCATACAAAACGTGTGACTGAAATACTGTTAAATAAATTGGAAAAAAACCGAAGAATTATATAGTTACATTGTTTACTCTAGATGAATTCTGTAAGTATTATAAAAGTAGGACGAGATACTATTATACTTGACATCACTATAAACAAGTTATTTACAAATGATGGGCAACATTTAAATACATCAACGTTAGTAAGCTAATCTACTACTTACATTAAGTAGGCGTCCTGTGAATACCGAAGCGTTTTGAACATTAACCCATTTATGCATAGTGGACTCTCCCATCCTTCTAAATTGGATCAATTTATTTCCAAAATTAGGGATGTCTAGTATATTTATTTCTATATTTAGAATATTTCTTACAGAAATTCCTTTAAGCAAACAGCGCAGACCCTGATGAGACGCCGCATCATGCGGCGTATCGTCTGGGTCTACGCTGTTTGCCAAGGCCTTTTTTTTTGACGCTAGGCATAAATGGGTTAAGTGAATGCTTGTACGATATATCCGGATATATCAGTTTCATAAGCAAGTCAGTTTTAACATGATTCGGAATACTAAATCATCATTTATCGATGGATAAATTGTCAAATTTGAAAATGACGAAAAAACAATACAAAACCCCAAAACAAAAAACAAGACTCGTATAAAAAAGAAATGAAAAATAAACATACAAAGTTAAACAAATGTCACAGTTATTTCACATGTCTACTTCTACTAGAATAAACTTATTTAAAAATGTTTTCATTTAAGACGATTATTTATCATAAGAAGAACACTGAAAATTATCCACTAACAAACAAATCATTTAATTTATAGTTCTTAAACATTATATGATTTCTTGAGTTTTTCTTTGTTATATATACTAAGTAGTTCAAATTTAGACTGTGTAACATCAAGATAAAACATGTTAATATTTCCTTTACTATTCATGTAAACTTAAAACGAATGTGTAACCTGTCTGCAGAACAAATTTGGGGTAACATAATTGTGCTCGTGTTGTCTGCACTTGTTCTAAGCATATATGTATTGTTTTTACTTCTATTGTAATGAGTCATCTATCTGAATCATGGAATTCGACCAAGCAGTCAATGGTCGTTCAATCATGGTACTCGTTTCAGCTGTGTCTGACCTTTCTATCATGGGGTTCGACACGGCAGATACTTGTCGTTCAGATTTTGTTGTAAAAATACCAGGGTCTACACGCAGCTGAAACTTCTTGTTGGAAGCAGTAGACTCATAAAGAACGACATCAATCCTGTTTGAAAAAAATATGTCTTGTAATACTCCTATACAATTAGGTACGTCATCCATAAATAACATGGTTCATTGTAGTTTTCGGCTCGTCAGATTATCAAATACCGTTTATTGCATGGAATTCAATGATTGAATGACACGATCATGTTTTACGTTATTAGTCTGAATTATAACATTTCTTAAAGACGTCAGCATAACGTTTATACTAAGACACAAGAAGCAATAATATATTTGTGTGAATAGATTAATTTCAATAAAGCTCATTTCATACTTTATTGCTGTAATTCTAACATGATACTCATTAATCATTCTCAAATCAAAGAAAACAATTGCGTAAAGCTATTCTCATTTAAAACTAAAACAGTTCAGATTAAAGTTCTGATTATAATTCTGATTTTAGCAGCAAAATGTGTGACGTCATGTTAGGATAAAAATAATTATACCGTGTTTATATTAATACACATCATACCTTAATATTATTTTTGTTTGTAGAAAACAAATTGAAATAAAAAAAAACTATGCGTTGGTATTTAAACGATTGTATTGGTACTATTTTAAAACATTCACACTTTTAAAATGCAAAACGTTTATTGAGAAAGAAACATAACTATTTTAAAAATATCTATAAAACCACTGAAATCTCTTAGAATTATGTGAGCAGACTGAATGGACCATGAAAATTTAAATTGTAATGTGCAATGAACAGCATTTAACACGTATAATCGTTATTTCTTGAATAAACAACTTAACTATTAGGCGATATTTTCCATTGATAAGGTTCTCAATATACAAACATAACAATAATATTTCATTATAGCAAACAATAAAAAACAAACTGTCGTGTCAGTCCTCGGTGTATGACATACTAGTAGTAGTTATATAATACGCAGCTTGTAAACATGTACTCGTTTTAGCGATTAAACTCAAATTGATCATAAGAGAATATAGTTAAGCGGATGATATCATAATGACAGTCGTGAACTTATTTACAATTATTTACATTCCTTTACACAATTTACTATGTGACAAGCCCAATCTAGAATCAAATTAAAACGTTTTTTTTTTACTGATTTAATAAGAAAAATCGAGTCTGTTTATAAAAACATATTGTTGGTCTATGGTTCCTAGCTTAGTGATTGGTTATGGAGCTGTCGACCTTCGGAAACCGATCAACTGTGAGAAGATATGCTAATTTGATGCAGTACCAAAACCAATAAGAGTTTATAATTAAAATGTGAACACATCATACGTATATTTGTTCTTTATAAAACAAACGAAGTTATTTGAGTTGGAAATTTTCACTGTAATATTCAATTCACAGCTGTAAACTTATTTACCAATAAAATTAACAAAACAATTTCAGAGACATTTTTCATTCTTAAGTAAAACGAAACTAGTCTTAAAGGCACCAATTTCAAAAAGCATACATATTTAGAATGTTTTATTCTGAATCTTAAATGCATATATAAAATATATTTAATTATTATACCTTGATTGAACGGTAGTGTTTTTCTTTTGTTTCTTCACAACCAGAACACAAACAAGAATTACTCCAATGAGTACCAATACTCCGGCCGGTATACCAATTGCGATGCCAAGCATGCTTGGTTTCTCGTCTTTACTGCCCCCATGGCACGCTTGCGAATAGAAGATCTTACAGTTTGTATGATGGACAATATATTATGCGCAAAGTTATGTCTAAAACTGTTGTGTAAGTATATTTATCAATGTTTGCTAATGACAATTTAGTTACACTTTTACTGCGAATAATACATTCACTCTTACCGTTTGTCCACTCAAATGTAGAGGACGCAGGTTTGCATTCCGTACACGAATTGTCTCCAGAAGCCCCTTCATGAACACATCTGCCCTCGATATAACAGTACCCTGGTTTCAAAATCATGACTGTGTTTCCAGCGGAATCTACGAAAAAGTATTGACAGGTGCCATCCAAAACAATAACTTTAGACGGGCTGCAAAAGTTTATTGCATCATTGCTGACGGAAATTTGATACATGGTTGCCTGGAATGTTTGTGATGATCTCTTTCGGCGTCGCTTGGCATCCTGTACAGGTGCGCATACTTCGTTGAGGTCATTGTATACGCATGGGACGCTTAACGCCTGTGACATTGTGAAGACATTATTTTCATTGGTCTGAAAATATATAAATATTGGTATGTACTATTATGTAGCAAGTGAACAAATGATGTTTTCTGTATTATTTATAACAAAACATCAACCGGCCATAGTTGATGTCCTATATGTATAATACATGCCTCATATATGGTCACGTAACACATGGCGGTCTCGACAAAGCCGTCACCAACTATTGGGATGCAGTCACAAATATCTCCTTTGCCGGTATCGCAGATCCCATTGTGGCCGAGTTCTTGCAACTCAGGTGGTTTTGAGAGCTGAATAAAGCAAAGGTCTGTCCCATAACCGTCAAAGCACTGGCATGTTCCTGAAACATTATTGTTATGAATGTAACGATTCTTATTTTGCGATTTGTTGGGCAATATACATGTAATAACCATGACACCTATTTAGATTCCAATTAATTTGATTGAAAATGTAACCAAACCTTCCACGCATTTCCCATTACTGCTACAATTAGACGGACAAGAACTATCATTCACGATTGTGACTATGTCTGGAAACACTTCAACTATAGTCTCATTTTTCTGGATTTCCATCTGAAGTGCCTGTGTCTGTGCATCGCAATGAGCAGTAACCCACTGCGAATTCCCTGTAAGCTGAAACAATTCGTTAAACGATATTTACGCGCAATGTACAAAGTGAAAGACGATGTATTCAAATTTCTTAAGTTTTACAAACCCGGTTACGTGTTATTTTTAAGAGGTTTGAAAAACACCCTGTTAGTCGTATTTTTGTGATCTATATTATTGAAAACAATGGCAATGTTTACTACAATACAAATTACAAAAAGCAAACAAGGTAATTGAAATATAAACGTCCGAACCGCCATGTCAAATGCACAGTCTTCTAGGGTTTTCTCAAGGTCCGTATCAATATGATCCTTTGCAGCCTGCACACTCGCACAGCTGAGGAATGCATCTGCACAATACGCACGTGCTTCGTTGGGGCTCATGTTCGCAGAAGCTGACTCTCGCTGTTAAATTGTCGTGTTGAAAATAAAACACATTGACATTAACCTCAATAAAAATGGTTGGGAAGGCCCATTATAAAAGTTGAATAAACATCATGAAATATTGTTGAAATCAAAGCAAGTTAAATCTGAAGCAGAAATCATAGTACCTTGTTGCGTATATGTAGAACCTTTTTCTGCCATGAGTTTGTCATTTTATTGAGTCGTTGCTTCACATGATCTTCTAGTCGGTGTATCTTAACTTTACTTAACGCATCTCTCTTATCTCTGGATACTAGTAGCGTACCAGTAATCAGTTTTCCTCGTCTCCAAACAGTAGTGTTACAAGAATCGTCCTCGTGCTTGGAACAGACGGACCGAAAGTTGTTTGGTGGTATATGTTGACAAATACAAAACTTTTGATCCTGATTCCATGTCAACGTATTCTCGTAGACAACCGGGTTAAGCAAGCTCTCCTTCCATTTGTGTGTAAGGCTTGAAAACAGAAAATATCACATGTAAACAGACGCGGTGAATATAAATCACTTTACATGCTTACACAATTATAAAGATAGTAATAAATATATACTACAACGAATTCCGCATATGTTAACCTTAATGGGTACATAAGTATGAACTTTTGCCAAATATCAATATATTTTGCTGGGCATTTAAAATGCAGTGATAAAACAACGTACTCCCAGGAGAAAGAGAATTCATCCGGATACACAGCCCAAGGCCAGACCCTTTCAGAATTATCCGAATTTGGTGTCCACAAAGTTCCACTGTCTCGCATGATCAAATCATCTTTTGGATTGCCGTTATAATTTCCACACAATCCTTCAACCTGATTGAAGTCATGTGGTGACGGATAGATGTCAACATTCATCACGTAGTTTCCCCATGTCATCAAGTATATGTTCACAGACATTCCGGTTGGCATGATTATCTATTATTGAAATATCATAATAAATAATGCAGAATTATTTATGCGTGATAAGACTCGTAATACACGTTTCTAAATATAACGCCAGGAGCACATTCTACCAACACGCTTGTAGATTTAAAAATGAAGAACTTACTTAAGTTCGATAAACATACTTCTGCCTGTGCAACTGCTGTCTTCATGCCATTTAAATTACTCTCTAATCATATTAAGTAAAACGTTATATGTTATACATGTAAAACGTATGTATATATTGTTTTTAGAACCAAGCGTTTGCTAGAATATTCCATCACAAAATTAGATCAGTTAAACGATTTCAGAAAAATTTGATCCAGCTCTAAACACACACCTTATATTCCGAAGAACTTTCCCGGTACACTTTCAGTGCTTCATCCGTATTGGATAGGTACTTTGTTAGGTGTCCGCTACAATGATTAATGGTGAATATATCACCTCCCGCTCTTACATTAACGGCGCAAGTACATGTTGGTATTGGGCCCCGATTGGAACAAGGCTGTGTAATCATGTCGACCTTGAATGATAACTTACAGCGGTTACTATACTAATAACACATTGTAAGAGTAAAAGTGCAATCACACATATTATGGTTGGACAGCTCATTTCTTTGTTTGCACCAGGCGAATGCTTTTCATTTTTTATAAACTCAACACGTGAAGACTTATAAATTTCGTGCATTAATTAAGTGAAACAAAATGAAAATACAAGTATAAACTAAAAATATCTTACTTCAATGGGGTATTTCTTGTTACGGACGAGGATGAATTCGCCGGAATTTTGGTTTTCGTATGAGCTGAACAAAAATATATTTATTTAGGTCCATGCTAAAATATTGTAGATTTTGAACAGACATAAACCAAGACTAACTTAGTAATAAAAATAGTTTCTCAATTTGTTTTTGTTACGATTACATATCATCACTAAAATGTATCAAAATACATATTGTAATGAGCGCTTCTCAATTGAAGGCCTCTTTTTCCAAGTGATTATTCTAGCTTTATCACACCATTCTATCCTGCATTGGTTGCAAGTTATAAGCCTGGCAGTAATCAGTTCAAAAACATTCACCATCAACAGAGTCAATTGAGAAGAAACTTATGAAGCTTTCCAGATAAGAACAAACATATACATACAGTCCGTCAAAAGTTCTCATATGCGGATCAACATGAGAATAACAGGGACTTTTTTTAATCGAACGGCCATCAGTTACATGTACCTACAAACAACGTACTCATAATTCATAAAATGCTCACAAATGAATTGAAAATACATTTTGTTTATTAGATTAATAAGATTATTTTCACAAAATCAAATGAAAACTCAGATACATTTTTATTAAAACGCAACCAAATACGTGTGTCAAATATAAAATTCAAAGCAAACAAGGAGAAAACATTAAACAAAAATAATGTAAGGAATTACTTCAATTGTGGTTGTAAACCCTTGCCAAAGATTTTTTTGATTATCATCCGAAAAGGTCTGAAGCTTCAACTGAAAATCGCTTTTTAAGTCATATTTGTTATTGTTTTTCGCGACAAGTGTTATAGTTGTTTCATGTTTCGTTAGAGAAAACGTTTCCATGTCAGTTTCAATGGACCCTTCTATACGGCCTCCGCAAGTATCGCTATGCAACACTGCAATGGTCGAATCAATGCAATCGTATGAGTCCGACGGGTCATGTAAAAGGTACTGAAGTCGACAGTTTCCGGAGTGTGTACCACAACCAAACGGAACGTACAATCGTACAGTGAATGACGCACTTTGTCCTCGCGGAAATGTAAGAGATGTGGCTGAAATCTGCAATTATTCAATATAATTGTTTTCTTTTAACACCGATGAGTTATCAGTGACAACATTTCAACAAAACGCAAGTGAAAACTAGTTTCATGTCTGAAGACATATCCAGTCAAACTCGCAGAGCTATGAAATACAGTTGATGTGTTTTTGCCTATATAAAAAAAGATAATTCTCACTTAACATTAATATACTTGTTGTTTCGGGTAGGTTTTATAATGAACCTTTGTATGACAGCTTCACGTTTGTTCAAACACTCCTTGCAAAGTTAGGATTCATTGGGAACATAAGGAAACAGTTAACATTTATAAATCAGATAAATACTAACACAAAATATGAGGGCATGCAATCCTTTAAACGAACTATACTCACTGTCATTGGTGTAAATTCGTTGCTTTCAACCGTCTTAACTTCAAATGCACCGCTTTCGTTGTAGGCAGTTACTCCACAACGCAACTGGAAGTATTGATTACGTGTTAAACACGAATACGATTATTGCAAGAAAATAGTGCATGCAAAGATAAAGAGAAATCATTTAACGTGAACTCATTTAATTTTAAGACATGTTCGATTAGAATCAATTGAAACATGCCTTACAATTGTTATAATTTAATGATAACTTTCAAACACGTCATTCTTATATCACTTGTTAAGGTAAGAACAAAAGTTTAGAACGCTATCAAAATATTGCTGTCCATGGGAACACTGCTTGTTATCAAACATGCTAACGTTTATATGCTATGTAATGCACATATGTGTTTACCTTTGAATCGAACTGAAAGACCGTAGCGTTTAAATTGTAGAGTTCGACGTCCTTTAATACTGACGCCTCCGATGCTTTGGAAGAATCTACTTTGTCGGTAGAATGAATCTTTTCACCATGTAGATACCTTTTCAGTGTTAGCATACATATTTGATTTAATCATGTATAGCTTCTTTTTGTGGCTTATAAAATTGGTTTAAACACGTTTAATTACTTCGAGACTTACTAACATTTATCATGCATTAATAATCTTCAAAGACAATCGTACAAGTACAATTAATGAATAAAGAAATTATCAACCTGTGTCTGCATACCATTTGATCTGGTAAAAGAAGCCATGATCTATACTGTAGTCACATCGGAAAATCGCAAAGTGCTCGCCACGTTCGATATATTGAGCAACGAAAATGTAAACACTGTTGAGATATAGAACTCCTGGTTCTGAAAACAAAAATAGTTTCCACGATAACAAAGTAATTTTGCGATAAAAGGTGATCCATTTGCATACATTAAGCTATTATTCAATTTAAATGACATGGAATAGGCAACCAAAAAAACTTACTTTTTAGTATACACTCAGCATCGCTCATTTCATACTTTTCGCCACAAACGCAAACTCGTGGTTTAGCAATATCACAAATTGCGCCTGTGACCAGCCCACATTCGGTATCGGTGAGACAGGAACTTCCGAGACCTTTTTTATCATATCAACAGTTAACATTTCTAAATTTAACCAAGTTGCATAAATTAACCGGTATATGACATGAATGCACGTTGTTATTTTAGCTGATGACTCAAAGAAAGAAAGAGCATTGTAATAAGCAATTTATTAAAACTAACAAAGCATTTAACCATGTTATTTTTTAATATACATTACATCAAAATGTGTATTTCTATAAAGACAAATATAACATTGCTAGGTGTCATACGAGAACGTAAGCTGAATGCAAATGTGTTGAGTACGTAAATACAACCTATAATTTTCTAAACAAAATCATATATATAATATATAACAAACGCGTCACCTTTGCTTTCACATAATCCGTTTGTTCTGTTAAGCTCCGATGTAACCAAGCATGTGCATGCTTTATTGATGCATTTCGCATGTGCTATACCACCACAACTCAGATCGTCAGTACAGTCTAAATCAAAATACACTTCAATGATTACCGAAAATCAATCCTTGGCGTAAGTAATATTTATAGTATATGTTATATACAAAATATTAGCTCCAGTTTATTCGTATTTGGCTATTTGTACATTTAAAATGGATACTTCCCGAGGTTAATCTACAGTAAAGGAAGCTGTTCTGAACGATTTAAATTCAGTACGTACGTTTCTGTACACACGCGCCATTAGAAGCTTTATGCGTGCTCGCGCAAGAACACTTTTTCGTAACAGCGTCACAAAATACTTCACCGGAAATGTCCTGACAATTCTTTGAGTCTGGTTTGCAATCATCCCCGGGCACTGTATAACCATTTTATACTTTTACAACCGTTAATAATGCAGTTAAAAAAGCTTAAATTATCAACATTTCAATACGACCATGATGTCTGTAGTGTTTGTCTAATAATGTGTTGACAAATTTAATAAAACAAATAATACGTTAACAATATAAAAACGAATAGGAAATAAGAAAATATTTGTATTAAAGATAAAATTATAAGTGTCTACCTCTCGGAACGCAGGCGTGCCCATCAACCTTTCTGGTTTCGTCGCATACGCAGCTGTTCGTTTCTGAATCACATTTTGCATTTTTCACAAATGCACATGCTTCGTCAACATAACACGTGTCTCCAATTCCTATAAAAGTGTTAATCATACTATAATGTGCATTGTATAAACATTATCGTGTTTCGTGTCTGAGTTTTTTTCTTTTTTTTTTATTACTGTGGTAACCCCCAAAAAAATACTGACATCAACTCTTTAATGGCAGACTTGATAAGGACAAAATACCTCTGTCCTTGCATTCCCCTGTTGTTGTATAGAGTACCGATGCGATTGAACACGTGCATATCCCATTCCTGCATTCACCGTTTGAAATATGTTTGCAAGGTGAAGGATCGGACAATGTACATGCTGTAAAATTAACAAGAAATATCTTTAAAAATGATATACGGCGTTGATTGTGGTCGGTGTTTATGAAATATCAAAAGTTATATCTATGAGATCAAAAATAGCGAATGCCTTTTTTCTGCGCAGTTCTTATCTGCATCACACGCAAATAAATTACGGGTTGTTGCGCCAGATTTCGTGGCTTATTTCGCTTTATTAGATATTATTACTAAGATATCTATATTTACAGAATAGGAAAAACACAAGAAGCATAAAAATAAATGAAAGCATATAGGTCAGCCGGCAACACTCGAATCTTATTTGATTCCATTATTAATAACATCGTGAATCATCGTGCTCATGCTTAATAAATTGCTCTGAATGGATAAATATTTCTGAATAATTTATTCAAAATTGGTCCTTATCATGCAATTGTTAAAACACATTAACAATCTATGATTGACATACCATAATAATATCGCCAAATATCTTTAAATAGTATCTCTCTGATAAAAAAAAAACTTCAAGTGCACATAGTTTACGCGATTGCGTTTATATAAAGATTTCTGTAACTGACCGCAAACTGACCTTGATACCTTGTGGGTTGGAATGCACTGCATTAAAGTGAGGTAACAGTTCCACTGCTGGGACAACGGCTTGTTTAAAGCTTTAAACATTTACGTGTTTAACGGTCAATTTCGAAAACAAGTTTAAATATTTTCGTCAAAGCGTATATTAGGTTACTGAACAACAATACTTATATGATCTAAAATTTTTGAATACACAGAATGCAAAATCGTAGTAATTACAATATATGAGAACACAGCCTTTAAGTACAAACGCTCTGGCGCTGAATTTTCTTCTAAATATAAAGGGGCACACATTCTGTATTGATGTCGAGAATTGAGTGTGAAACTGCTCTATCTCTCAAACCTTATCATTAAAGATGCAATTGTTTCATGCTGAATACGCAGTTAACATCGTTGCTAAACGAACTGTAGTATCCCTTTTCATACCCTATACTTCCCAAAAATAGAAAGTCGATGGAATAACATATTAATGTTAATGTGAAATCTGTTTGTAGATTGCACTTTTTCTACTGCGAAAAGTTTCAGGCCCACCGGCGGGAAATTTCATATTCGAACTGATTGGTCGCTTACAAAGGTCAGGCTAAGGTGAAAAGCTGGCGTATACAGCTACGCCGAAAAACAACAACGATTATTGAAACTAGCATTGTATTTCATATAGACACAAACAAATACAATAATAACACTAGCTCTCTTAAATTCATGCAAAGTGTTTGTAGCATGTTTGTAGAATTTAATTCCTTAAAAAAACTGAATCAATAAATACCTATATGGCTTTTTTAATTAAGTGCTAATAGTTCTACTGATCATGGTTTATATTGAATGTGTAGTTCAAACAATCTTATATTGCTCCTCAATGACCACTGCAGAAAGATTGGTTGCGTTGTGTAATGGGTCCACTGAGAGCTTTCATCATGTTTTAAATGTAATTTACTTACATATCGTATGACAGTTTCCTCCGACCACTTTTCGTGTGTCGTAACAACTGCATTGTCTTGTTTTTGGACTGCAGATTGCGTCACCTTGAATGTTGTCACAGTCGTCCCCACCAGGTGTGCATGAGTCCCCTTGAGCTGAAACCCCCATGTCGTATGCTAATCATAATATGGTGATACTTTTGAACACAACCTAGTTTTCATTCGGAGGATTAAGTAATTCACATGTTTTTCATTCGAAATCAAATATCAAACGGAACGACATATTTCATTAATTTGCCTTATCATGTATATTGCAATCATGGGTTGCCGAAATAAGACATCATACAGCATTGTCGTACCTTTAGGTGCACATTGGCCATTACTTAATTTGAACTGCCTATCACATACGCATGTGTTGGTTTTATGGTAATCGCATAATGCATCGTTGATATGGTTGCAATCGACTTCAGACGTGCAATTACTACCGATTCCTGAAATGCATATGCATGGGTGTTTGAATGCGTTTTTTTCTTATAAATGCCCAAAAACATCGCTGCTCCAATAAGATACGACACTTATATTTAAATATACATATATATAACAATATAATAAAATAATGCCGTCATATAATCATATAGACACAAAAACAAAACTAATATTAGCTCTCTTAAATTCATGCAAATTGTTTGTAGCATGTTTATAGAATTGAATTCCTAAAAACATGAATCAATGAACTCCTATGTGGCTTTTCTAATTAAGTGTTGGTAGTTCTACTGATCATGGTTTATAATAAATGTGTACTTCGACCATTCTTATATTGCTCCTAAATGACCACGACAGAAAGATTGATTTCGCTGTGTAATGGGTCCTCTGAGAGCTTTCATAATGTCATATATTGTGTAATTGGTCCTTTGTGAGCTTTCATAATGTCATATTTATGATAGATAGATATATAATTTAAAAAATTTATATAATAAAATAATGCCTAGATATAAAAAAATATATATAGTAGCACAGTTATGAACATCCAACAAAAAGTCAGGGGAATCATTTTTTACCAAAGCTTGTTTTAATTTACCGTTGCCCAAATGCCTATACAAGACAGGACAATACATGAGGAACAGTTTAAATATTGCTATATTAAAGCACATTATTATAAATTATCAAGATATATATAAGTTACATACTCTTCATGTCGCATTTTCCCTTTGTGGTATTCAGTTCTGCATTATTTGCACATGAACAAACATTGTCGTTGCATTTGGCGAAAGAAATAGTGGAACATTTGTCAGGTTCTTCCGTCGTTTTACATGCTGAAAAATAACATCGAAAACAGTTTTGAGTTGGCACAATATGTTAGCAAACTGCTTAAAAGTAATGGCATAGTTAACAATATATATTTTGTTAAATAACTCATGTGTGATATAAGCATACAGCTAATTATCATTCTTTGGTTAATTGAATGAAGATCTAACTTTTTTTCTTCACATTTATTCAGGTACAACATTAAGATACAATACAACAACAATACAGATAAGAACATATAATAAAAACAAATATGGTAAAGAAATAACAGTGTACAAATATATATTGATCTTGCAGACCTGGGATAACCCAATAAAGTACAAGTATTTATTACCATTGGGGTCCCTTATATTAAGCAAACAAGAAGTTCAATGTTACAAAACGTGTATGAACAAGTTTTTAAAACGCCCTCTCAAAAAATAATAATGGAGACGCAAGGCAGATACAGGTACGGAACGGACGGTCTCACACGCACACCCATTTTATACCTTGCTGTCAATAATATTTAAGCACATAACACTGTTTATTAAAAATAGATCATTGTTTAAGAATTAATAGATTATTAGGACTAGACGATATATTATTCCTGCACCTGAATATTTATCACATAAAAACGGACTAAAAATAGCAATAATTACATAATTTACAACATTTAATAAAATAAATCGTGTCAGAGTTTTCTCTATCACGTGCAGACTTGTTTAAGTACCGTTTAACTTCAAGTTGGAATCCCTGCTTAGATTTGATCGCTTTGATGTTATTTGGCAAAGCATTCCAGTCATGTATGGTCGTGGAATAAAAAGTGCCAGATTCAGAGCCAGACGATATTGGGACTTTAGAGTTATATGTACTAAATCTTGTTCTAGAGTGAAATGATGATATTCTTACAAATTCATTTTCAATATAATTTGGGGCCTTACGATTGTAGATATTTAAAACATGATTTAAGCTGAGCTGGCGAACTCTATCATTAACATGGAGCATCTTAGTCTAGTCCCTAGGGATATTTGTGTGAATTTTTTGTCCAGGGCATTTCTTGGTCTCATTGTATAGGGGAATGATTGAAGTTCATTTTTAGTAAGGGTGGACTGTTCAATTCCTGGTCGTTTCCATGAAAACCAAGACGGCGGTCATTAAAATGTCATTTTCAAGGGACCATACCCGTCCAAATCTTTAGTTTTATTAGTTTTATATGCCTACATATTTTGAAAAAAAATCCTCTGATGTTTCAAGCATTTATATTTGGCTTTCAGATTTACTGTTCATTGAGGTCAAGAAAGGTCATCTTAAACAGTCTTCAAATTAGAAGTCATTACGTGGCACCATTCAAATACGTAATTTTGTTCAGAAACTGATATTAGATTAGGGTCAATATATGAAAAAAATACCTTCAACCACCAAAAAATTGCTACAAAAGGTATTTTTTCTGATAAAAAAAAAACATATCAAAAGTTTACCACAATCTGACCTCCGAATTTTTTTTTCAAGATGGCCGCAAATACCTATAACTGATCATAACTATGTAACAATACAATCAAATTTGATTAATTTGGTGTCTATACCTAGGTTTCAAGGGGCAAAGAACACATAAAGATAATCATACATTGTTTAAGTTTGCAACAGTACACACGAATCCAACATGGCGCCCAAAATGGTCGCCAAGATGGCCGCAAAACCTATAAATTATCATAACTATGTAAATATCCACTCAAATTTGATGAATTTGGTGTCTATACCTAGGTTTCAACTGGCAAAGAACACATACAGATAATCAGACATTGTTTAAGTTTCCAATAGTACACACGAATCCAACATTGCGCCAAAAATGGCCGTCAAGATGGCCGCCAAAACATATAAATGATCATAACTATGTAAATATCCACTCAAATTTGATTATTTTGGTTGCTAAACATAGGTTTCATGGGGCAAAGAACATAATAAGATAATCAGACATTGTTTAAGTGTATTATATTACACACAAATCCAGCATGGCGTTCAAAATTGCCGCCAAGATGGCCACCAAAACATATTAAGATCATAACTGAACTATTCACTCAAATTTGATGAATTTGGTGTCTATACCAAGGTTTCAAGAGGCAAAGAACACATTGAGAATGTCAGACATAGTTTAAGTGTATTATGTTACACAGAAATCTCACATCTTGTCCAACGACACAATACGAAGGACCACAAGTCCATTACTTTTCACGTGATGCTTGTTTTGTGAAACGCCATAGTTTGGACCTGCCGCGATTTCTGGATTTTAACAAGAGGACCGATATTTTTCAGCTTCAGGCAACACTGAATTGGCAGGGAATGATGCTTATCTTGCATCAGAAAAGCCAGTACCCTGGGTTGTTGTCAGTCAAATTCTTGCCTATGATTATTATGTAAAATGGGGACACAGCGTGCATTCTGTCAACATAAGCCTTAGTTTGCAACCTTGCCACAACCCTCGCACCATTGTAACGTTTGACCAACTCTTGTATTGGAAGGCTGCCGAAATCATCATTGATGCGCCACAAAGTAGTTGAAAATGTTGTTCAGAATTTGGGATGTTTCTTAAACGTATGAACTTGTGGGGGGGGGGGCAAATGATCCCTCATGGAAGAAACCGCTATCAAAAACATACTTGAGGCTGTCTATGGAGAAAATGCAATTGTGCACATTGTGATACGAAAGCTGTACAGAAGGCTTCACGGGACCATCTTTTTGTTGAAAAGTACATACACAGCCAGCTTACAGCTGAAATGACCCATGAAGATCCAGACATTCAGATACTGCTTGATCATGCCAAGGATTTGTTCTTTTCCCTTCTAACGGTCAAAACGACGCTAGTAGATGATACATGTTATGCGATTTTGATCAAACTCGAGAGGGCTACAGAGAAGAAGAAACATGAACTTGCCCAGACATCAAAGACAAGCATAGTTTGTCTGAGTTATTAGCATGATTAAACATTCAAGGGTGTTGATTAAAGCATATCGTACTGGGTGTTGGCTGCTTCATAAGCATGCGGTGCCCGATTTGCTATCCATCTTTGCTGTAGCTGGGTACATAACCTGAAATCTGCTTATTACTACATGTATCTGCAGTAAATAAGCAACCTAGAAGAAACGCACCCAGACGATTATCGAAAGTTCGGTATTGGTTTTCACGTTGTTCGTAGGAGCAATCTGTGCTGGGCTGGGCAAGGACGTGATCTTGTCATTGAGCAAACATTGATGATGTTTTTATAGAGCACATGTGGTATAACTCTTGGCAGTGGAATGACCGAGGAAATGCAAACCACTTGGACCCTATCTGCAACATCCGAGCACTACAGTGCGATGCAGGATTTCACAGACCTGACCTATACTACGAGTCCACAACACAAATACTCAACTGAGGAGTGCATCTAATCGGATTATTCTGATATAGAGAAAATTCAGACACATATTACAACCTGCTCACCATACACAGCTAACCCTACTCTAAGAAACATGGTCAATCTGATAGTGGCTGGGTCAAATGTGAATGTTCATGCAATTGAGGCGGTTGGGAAAACGATCATAAGAGATATCATAGGAAAGTCAGGTTTGCTTATAAATTCACGAGAAAATACATAGCCAACGCTCTTGGGAATAGTTTGGCTGTTAAGAGCGCTTCTAAACGTGCTTTTAATCCTGCTCTTCTGTTTCAGCGTTTCCTGGCGGTGTCAAAATATGGAGATCCTTCCCTTGCAGCCGTATTGTCTTATGAGCTGAGATCCCTTCCTTCTGCCTTCTTTGAAGCCAAGAACATTTTTTGTACAGCAGATAAGCCTCAGATCGCTCTGGCAATTTGAGAGTATTCTGTAGACACATCATATGAGGCTGTGATGAACTGTATTTATGAAACAGATGCATGCTGGTGGCACTTTGCTGCATCGTTGACCATGGAGAAGGGCGACTCGTATAACCACTGGGGGCTGACGAGGTCAAAGCGTAGTCCGTTTATCAACGACGTCGGGTATATGTTTTACTACGTAACATTGTGTCAATACACATGCCATCGAAGTGAGATTGGTGTACTTCGTTGAGTAACCTATACATTACATGTGTAGTTCGTTGCACAACCAATACATACTTTGTGCAAAACCTATACATAAAGCGACTTGTAATTTCCTTCGAAACGAAGCATTTGAATTATTAAAATATATGTTCGTAACCTGTATTGTAGTTTAAAAATTTTAATGTACAGTGTATCAAAGTAACATGTAGTTTCATTTAAATAAAGTTACTGTAATTGGCTATTTTAACAGAATAACCACCTAATGCATTACTTCAAATCAATATATTTCGATTTTAGCTCAAAATCAATGTAAAGGTTGAAACTACGCGTATTTGTAATTAGTTTGTTATTTAAAATAAGTACCTACCATTTCTGGATGTTTCGTTCTCTAATCTATAAATACCAGAAAAGATGAAACTCGCCTGATTAAGTTGTGTATCGACACAATGTTACGTAATAAAACATATACCCGAGGTCGTAGACAAACGGACTACGCTTTGACCTCGTCAGCCCCCAGTGATAACGCAATAGCCGAGTCTTATGTAGATTCAGAAAAAAGGCATTACGGACAAGCGACAGTGGGGTTCGATGGCTACGAAGAATGTCATTACACAATAAAACAAAGACAAAACGCACCGGAGACGATGAAACAAACGTGAATCATATTGTGAGTTTCAGCAAAGAAACAGCATGCTCATGTAAAAAAGGAAGACTTTTTGTCTCGTGACAGAAACAAGGCCGGCATGGTTTCTCTGATCAGCACAACACTGACTAAAGTGGGATGCTATGTTGTTCTGTCTTCAGGGGATGCAGACGTTAAAATTGTTTAAGCAACAGTAAAACGATCTGGTCGTAGCACCACAAGGTTGGTGCGCGAGGATACAGATTTGCTCATCTTAATCCTGCTTTACTCCGAAAGGGACAATACGACCATCTACTTACGCTTTTATGTAAATCAATGGTCAAAGGAATACAAAGTGTATTATATTAACCTTTTGAAAGAACTCATGCTTATTCAGACCGTAATTAATATTCAATGATTTTCATTTACAGTAAAAAATGAAGTCTACAGTAGTTAGTAAAACTTGATCCTATCATGAAGCCATGTGCTAGTTTATTCTCTCTTCCAAATGTCGTAAATTGGATTTTATGATTATTAACCTCAATTCGATTAAAGTGTTCCTTGTCTCTTAAACTATTGCGTTTTACATTACAACCATAACGTTGGAATAACAAGTTATGGACTTGTGGTCCTTCGTATTGTATGGATGGCCATTTTGGGCGCCGTGTTGGTTTTCTGTGTAACATTTTAAGCTTACATTTTGTCTGATGATATAAATGTGATATTAATGTGTTCTTTCCTCCCTGAAACCTGGGTCTTGACCCCAAATTCCCCAAATTTGAGTGGATAGTTACATAGTTATATTTTATGATCATAAATAGGTTTTGGCGGCCATCTTGGTGGCCATTTTTGACGCTGTGTTTGATTTGTGTGTAATGTAATTAACTTAAACAATGTCTGATGATCTTAATGTGTTCATAGCCCCCTGAAACCTATGTATAGACACCAAAATCGTCTTTGAGCGGATACTAACATAGTTATGATCATTAATAGGTTTAAGCGGCCATCTTGGCGGCAATTTTGGACGCCATGTTGGACTTCTGTGAAACATCATAAACTTACACTTTGTCTGATGATATTAATATGTTATTTACCCCCTGAAACCGGTGTATATATACCAAATTCATCAAATTTGAGTGGATAGTTACAAGGTTATGATCATAAATAGGTTTTGGCGGCCATCTTGGCGGCAATTTTTGACGCCATGTTGGATTTGTGTGTACTATATTAAACTTAAACAATGTCTGATGATCATTATGTGTTCTTTGCCCCTTGAAACCTATGTGTAGATACCAAATTCATTAAATTTGATTGGATAGTTAAATAGTTATGATCATTAATAGGTCTTGGCGGCCATCTTAAAACAAACTACTTTCCGGATGTCAGATTGTGGAAAACTTTTGATATATTTTGAAGGACCTTATACCCTACCATGATCCGTTAAAATACCTTTTGTAGAAATTTTTGGGGGGTCAAAGTGTATATTGACCCTACTATAATGAGTCAGAACAAATTATACAATTATCCGAATAGTTTTATCCGAAGACTATTACACTTTCAAATAATTATCGGCTACACGTTTGAAAAATCAACTGGCAAGGTCCTATGTCATAATTAACACCAGTTTTTAATTCAGTCCTTAAACTAAATATTTAATTAGTTAAATAAGTATATTATATCATTTAGTTAAACAAACATCTATTCCTACATTCAAGTTTCTAAGCAAAATTACGTAGTTGGTGGTGTCACATAATGCCTTTGTATTTAATGAGAATTTAAGTTGTGGCCTTGAAAAGAATTGTGTTCTCCTTCACACTGACTGCACTACATTTAAAAACACTATTTGAGCATATATCGATTAAATTGTTTATATAATAAACATTGGTTTTGGATAGAAACCATAATTTTTGTAGCATTTTTTACATTTTGACCTTTAGATGACCTTGACCATGACCTTTCTTGACCTCAATGAACAGTAAATCTGAAAGCCAACTATAAATGCTTAGAACATCAGAGGAATTTTATTCAAAATATGTTGGCATATAAAACTAATAAAACTAAAGATTTGGACACGTATGGTCCCTTGAAAATGACATTCTAATGGCCGCCATCTCGGTTTCCATGGAAACGACCATGAATTGAACAGTCCACCCTGACTTAAATTGAACTTCAATCTTTCCCAACACAATGAGACCAAGAAATGCTCTGGACAAAAAATTCACATAAATATCCTCAGGGATTTTACTATCTGAACGGGCTCGAGCTCGTTACAAGTAATGCTTGTTCTTGACTGAAGGTCTAATAAAAAATCTAATGACCTTGTTTTGCGCCACCTGTTATATACGCAAAATATTTACATATGCTCGAAAGAGTAAACTTTTCTTATTAAGACAGCAAATATTGAAGTTACCTAAAAGTACAGTTTCACAATCAGATCGAAGATGCATCAAGTTGCTCTCAAATCTCTCAAGGAAATAAGATTGTTTTGATCGCCTGTAACATGTTCCAATCACCCTGTAATTTCTTTGTAAGTCCAGCATACCAAGATGAACAAGCGTAATCGAAGTGGCATTGTACCAATGCGTTTGTAAGCGTTTGTTTGGTCTGAAGACTGAGGTTTTTACTGTTTCTATATAAACATTTCACTCTAGAGTTGACCCTTTTGACTATACTGTCTATAATTGCTTCACAATTTAAAGTGCAATCAATAGTTAGGCCTAGGTATTTTACTTGGTCCTGAGATGGTATCGTGTGACCATTACAGCTTACATGGAAATTTTGAATTTTCTGTTATTTCCTTGCGGACCCAAAAAACATACATTCGGTCTTACCTAAATGTAGGGATAATTTATTATCTATTAACCAAGTGGAACAATTTTATATAACCCGAGAAAGATTATTTGAGATTGTCGCAGAGTCTTTGTGTGCAAATAAGATAACGCTGTCGTCTGCGTACAAGATAAGTTTACAGTCAGTGTCTATACATTTGGGCATGTCATTCACGTAGCAAAGGAAAGCAAGGGCCAAGAATGCTTCCTTGAGGAACTCCACATGTAACTTTAAGGCTGTTTGAAGACACCTTGTTAGTGTGTACTAGTTGTGTACGGTCAGTCAGATAGGACTTAAACCAATCAAGAGATCAACGGTTATCTTACCATTTAACAATATGTTGACTATTTTAATACATATTATTTCATTATTTATACAATTAACATACCTATTTTCAAACAGACATCGTTTGTTTCTTCAAAAGTGTCAGCGCATGTGCATTCCTTTGTCTTATAATCGCAGAAGGCAACCCCTGGTACGCTGTCACAATGACTTTCGCCGAGAATACAGTAGTCGCCGGGTACTTATAAGAGAATAAGGAACATGTTCAAATGTACAATGATAATTCATGTTTGCCTTACCTCGGTAGCAAATAGATATAGCAATACATTGTACGTCATTTAACCATCTCCGGATGTTATTAAAAATGTATCAACTAATGCTAATGTTGTGTAAAAAAAAAATCTAGAGCATGGTAAGCCTCTAGAATTTAATAACCATTTATTTATATGCGTGCAGGATGAAACATTACTGCGGCGACCAATTTGTTCCAGGTTTGATTAACAATTTAGACATAAACTTTTTTTTACGAAAGGGCAGATTAAACACAACCCGGTCTTGCATATACAGGTAAGGTACGTTTAAGGTAGCTAAGCAACCAATGGGTAGTGTTGCGTGCATTCAAGCTACCATTAACAGTAGTTTTAGAGCGTGCAGGACGTTTTCATTGCCTAGGTAGCAAATAGACTATACGATCTTGAAATGTTATTACAAATGTAGTAACATATGAAATGGTGTTACAAGCTGAGGTCAAGAAAAGTTATGACAATATCTATTAGTTTTGGAAATGATGCAATCGTTTGCCAATACTTTAAATACGTGATTTAATCAGCAAAAAATAATAGCCTATGTACATTTACCTCTTGGCAATGTCAAGTTACGAATCCATGAAAACGGGTCCAATGCAGGATAGCAGACATATCGTGGGTCTCGCGGATTATTTTCGTATTCAAAGAAGCAGTAGTTGTTTATAACGCATACACTTGGCACCAAAGACTATTCAGTAAAACAATTATAAAAATAAACTTTGCGTCAAAATCATTACATTACAAGAAATCAAACGTTAACACAGGATAGTGTGTGATTATCATTTACTAAAATAAAATTATAAGCAAATAATACACATCAAGTATTGATATTAGGGACTTACATTATTAATTCAAATATTCAAAAAACAAACAAAATACTTGAGTGTTGCTTTCAAAGTATATCACCTTTAGTATTCCGTCTCGCGTTAGATATACCGGCTCACTAAACGAGGCAGGACCAGATTGGTTTTCGTCATTTGATTCAAACACAGTAACGGCACACCGCATCTACAACGTATTCGTGAAATTGCTTAACAAAACTAGAACGATTTCCAAGCCTAACTCTTTGTGACTGATAACAACTCAATTAGTTTTAGTCAAAATCATGCATTCCAACATATGCACACAAATTTCGAATTATTAAACATCTATCATTCGAGTCCACAAATGTACCTCTTTGTCAAGGTCGCATTCTGACCCAGACGTTGGGACTATATCTCTGATGGCAAACACTGTAGAATTCTGGATTATTGTCTCGGCGGAATACCTTTAAAATAGAAAAAAAACATAACATACGGTAACTGTTTATTAGATGCTCAATATGAAATAATTCTATATCATGTATGCATGGTACCAGGGCCATATATTGTGCATATGAGACTGTTTATTAGACGCTAAATAATAAATAATATGTTTTTTATTCATGAATGTTAATAGGGAATTTTAGAACAAATATACACTGTTGAACCTTCAGCTACAGCAGCACAACAGAAACGTATTTTCTACGACGCGGTCCTTTTTATGGAAAATTAAGATACACAAGTACACAACAAACATACACAAATTAGTAAACAATGAGTCACCGCGTCGGAACAGTCAACTTAACAGATTCGACGTTAAATACCCTTAACTTGCATTCAAACATCTCACTAAGTCCAGCCATGATCACTTAATTTCCACATTTACACACTTTACAACATGGAAAACATAGAACAGGCAAAAAAAACGTTAAATATGGGATCAGCACCTTGAAGCGGTCAATTCAAAAAACACATTGGGCTAAGACCGGAGCTCCAAAATCTCACATTCGGCACCTTATTATTCATTAAACATGTTAATGTAAATACAAAATAACCTCATAATCACACATTGAAATTAAATGATGATACATTTCATGTTAATTAACATTTAACTACTCAAGAAATGTATAACGACCATAGCACCAGTATCATAACAGTATAAGGTACGGTATAAAATGTCTGTTTATGTTTACAAACTCACCATTGAACTCGGTGTTTCTTTCCTGAAACCGGATTGAATAAACACATTAAATGCGTGTTATTATGTTTGATGGTAACGTTTGAGACTATTATAGCAGTTTCGAAAGCCAAATTTGGCCATTTCTGACCATCCGATTGAACTTGGCAAGGAATTTGCAGAGAACACGTGATAGCTCCTATAACGTGTTCAATCTCGTAGTCAGGGTAGTTGTAGTTCATTGGGTATCGCGGGGAATAGGTACGCAGCATAACATCGGCTAACGCCGCTTCATTGCCTTGTGGACAATGGCATAGGTACACTGTTTCACTGACGCCGAATTCTATATGATTGCTTGGGTTACGAAGACTCTCATTAGTTGGTACACTGACACAGAAATATGAGAGGTACAGAGTAGTGTACATAATATCAATTCATTTGAAATATGTTTTACATGCACTGAGAAGGGAATATTTAGAAGTAATACATAAACCCGGGTATCACTCAGTATTTTGTTTAACTTAATGTGTTAATATTTACAAAATTCGCTGATAAGCTACGTTTCCGTGCCAATAGTCGTTACGTTATGAATAAATATTTGTGTCCGATCTACAGGTGATAAAATGCGACCTTAACTATCCAAACTAATGATAATAATTGAATAATTCGCTAATTTGGTGTTCTGAAAAAAGTATCAATTGAGTTGGTTTTGTAATGTTGTATCAAACAAGAGGAACTGCCACGAGTGCGATGCAATTTTACACAACCAACACATCTGAAACAAATTTTCAAATACTTCGGATTTGTTTTCGAAAAACAAATTATAGTTTATATTCAATGTATAATATACTGTTTCGGCAGATTATTAAAATATTCTTCAAAAAACAAAACAAATCAAGAACTTATTTATGTCAGTAATTTAGTAATTGCGGAATACCAACACTTATATTTTTAATTAAATAAAAACGACAACAAGTATGATACCAAAACATAAAACACTACACGCGAATAGTGTCTCGTATTTGGTTGAATACAACTGGTATATGAGCTTAAAGAAACGATTGGTAAATGATAATGATGTTAACCAAATCTTTAACCTTTCAACAACAAACACAGCTTCATTTTATCATCATATATACATTTGTACTGGAGTCGTATGTGTTCATGTAAACATTTACATTACAAGAAGCAAAGTTGTATTTGTTATGAAAATATGTGTAATAATTCTGTACTTTTCCATTTAGTAGTACGAACCTCCAACTAATGACCTATCCATTATAATTTTCAGAATAAGATCCATCTCTGTGCTGAACTGTTTGTATATGGTAATTGCATGGGCAAATACATGTTATTTGAGCCATTTTTTTTATTGTGATACTAATATACTGAGCATAAATGTGAGATACAAACATTATAAGTTTGAGGTTGTGGTACATAATTAATAATTCAAACACAATTTACACGCACACACAGAAACACTTATAAATTGAGATTTCAATTGGTCAGATCGTATATGAACGTTTTCAATAAAATGTACTATTTTTGTGATAAATGTAAAATTTAAGATTTTACCACTTAGCAGTACAAACCTCCAACTTTTGACATATCCACGATAATTGGCAGCGTAAGATCCATCTCTGTGTCTAAACTGATTGAATCCGAACGATACGATGCCATCAAGTTGATCAAACGACTCAACATATTGTTTGCTTTCAATCATAAGTTCTAAAGAGTTTGTATCAAAATGCCGAATGATGCTTATAATAATCCCATTGCCCAAGCTTATCTTGTGGCTGTCGGTGATTTCGTACTGATCTCGGGTAATGCCTGGTATGCAATACTGTTTGAAAACACANTGTTTGTGAAGTGACGTTCAAAGTTTCCTTTTTAGCAATATTATGATTGGTAATAGTGGTACAACTATTTATAATTCCTTGTGCATTTAATAATAAATAGATCGATGAAACATTACTATGGCGACCAATTGTGTTCCAGGTTTGATTTACAGTTTAAAATTAAGCTTCCTTTTACGAAGGGGCAGATGAAACACAACACGGTCTTGCATATACGGGTACGCTTCAGGTAGCTAAGCAACCATTGATTAGTGTTGCGTTCATTCAAGCTACCATTAACAGTAGTATTCGAGCGTGCAGGACTTTCTTCATTGCCTAGGTTGCAAATAGACTACACGATCTTGAGATGTTATTAAAAATGTAGTAACATATGAATTGTGTTACAAGCTGAGGTCAAGAAAAGTTATGACACTATCTATGAGTATTGGGATCGATGCCATTGTTTGTGAATACATTAAATACTTGATTTAATCAGCAAAAATAAATAGCCTATGTTAATGTACCTCGAGGTAGTGTCAAGTTACGAATCCATGAAAACGGGTCCAATGCAGGATAGCAGACATATCGTGGGTCTCGCGGATCATTATCGTATTCAAAGTAGCAGTAGTTGTTGATAACGCATAGATTTGGAACCATAGACTATTCAGTAAAACAATTATATAAATAAACTTTGTGTCAAAAACATTACATTACAACAAATCAAACGTTAACATAGTATAAGGGTGTGCTTATCATCTACTATAATAATATTATTAGCAAATAATACACATCAAGTATTGATTTTATGGAATTACATTTCTAATTTAAATATTCAATAAACAAACAAAATACTTGAGTGTTAGTTTCAAATTGTATCACCTTTAGTATTCCGTCTTGCATTAGATATACTGGCTCACTTAACGAGGCTGTACCAGATTGGTTTTCGTCATTTGATTCTAACACAGTAACGGCACATCGAATCTACAACGTATTCATTTAATTGCTTAACAAAACTCGAACAATTTCCAAGCATAACTCTTTATGACTGATAAAAATTCAATTTGTTTTACTCAAAATCATGCATTCAAACATATGTACAAAAAGTATCGAATTATTAAACATCTATCATTCGAGTCCACAAATGTACCTCTTTGTCAAGATCGCATTCTGACCCAGACGTTGGGACTATATCTTTGATGGCAAACACTGTAGAATTCAGGATTATCGTCTCGGCGGAATACCTTCAAAATAGAAAATGCATAACATACGTAAACTTTTTATTAGATGCTCAATATAAAATAATTCTGTATCGTGTATGCATGGTTCCATGGCCATATACTGTGCATATTAGACTGTTTATTAGACGCTTAATATAAATTAATATGTTCTTGATTCATGAATGTTAATAGGGAATTTTAGAACAAATATACACTGTTGAACCTTCAGCTGCAACAGCAAAACAGAAACGTTTTTCTACCACGCGGTCCTTTTTATATAAATTAAAATACACAAGTACACAACAAACACACACAAATTAGTAAAGAAGGAGTCACCGCGTCGGAACAGACAAGACAACTAAACAAATTCGACGTTTAATACCCTTTACTTGCATTCAAACATCACATTAAGTCCAGCCATGATCACTTAATTACCACATTTACACACTTTACAATATGGAAAACATAGAACAGGCAAATATACAAAAACATTAAATATGGGATCAGCGCCTTGGAATGGTCAATGCAAAAAAACACATTGGGCTTAAACCGGTTTGAAGGGGCTCCAAATCTCACAATCAATCAATCAATCAATCAATCAATTCGGCACATAATTATTCATATAACATGTAAATGTAAATACAAAATAACCGCATAGTCACACATTGAATTAAATGATTATAAATTTCATGTTAATTGACATTCAACTACTCAATAATTGTATAACGACCATAGCACCAGTATCATAACAGTATAAGGAACGGTATAAAATCTCTGTTAACTCACCATTGAACTCGGTGTTTCTTTCCTGAAACCGGATTGAATAAACACATTAAATGCGTGTTATTATGTTTGATGGTAACGTTTGAGACTATTATAACCGTTACGAAAGCCAAATATGGCCATTTCTGACCATCCGCGTGCACTTGGCAAGGAAATTGCAGAGAACACGTGATAGCTCCTAAAACGTGTTCAATCTCGTAGTCAGGGTAGTTGTAGTTTCTGTAATACGGCGCATAGGCACGCAGCATAATATCGGCTAAGGCCGCTTCATTGCCTTGTGGACAATAGCATTGGTACACTGTTTCACTGACGCCGAATTCCATATGATTGGTTGGGTTTCGAAGACTCTCATTAATTGGTACACTGACACAGAAATATGAGAGGTACATAGTATTGTACATACTATCAATTCATTTGAAATATGTTTTATATTCACTGAGAAAGGACTATTTAGAAGTAATAAACACACAATTTTCACACACACACACACACACAGAAACACTAATAAATTGAGATTTTAATTGGTCAGATCGTATATGTACGTTTTCAATAAAATGTATTATTTTTGTGATAAATGTACATTTTAAGATTTTACTACTAAGCAGTTCAAACCTCCAACTTTTGACATATCCACGATAATTGGCAGCGTAAGATCCATCTCTGTGCCTAAACTGTTTGAATCCGAACGATACGATGCCATCAAGTTGATCAAATGACTCAATATATGGTTTGCTTTCAATCATAAGTTCTAAAGAGTTTGTATCAAAATGCCGAATGATGCTTATAATAATCCCATTGCCCAAGCTTATCTCGTGGCTGTCGGTGATTTCGTACTGATCTCGGGTAATGCCTGGTATGCAATACTGTTGGAGANATATGGACCTATACAATCATTGTCTAGCTTAGTATTATATAATTGTGATAACATTGATAACAGTTTTCCGTTACAGTCCAAACGCGATACAACGATTCGCGACAGAGCGAAATGACGGTAAACAAGGAATAAGGTCGTAGTTCCAAACGTATTAACATACAAAAATAGATGCGATTGCATTTGTTTGGCAGTACTAGTTCGTTTTTAATGAAAGGGTCACAATAAGCATATTAATTAACACTTGATGTATGGTAGAATAATGAGCTGTTAACAAACAATGGAACAGTATAACTACAGTACAACCGTATATCGTGAATTTGTGTTCAAACATGTTTTACAGTTTGTAGTTTCAAAATGATATATAAGAAATAAGCATTAAATGTTAAAAAATAATAATCGCATGTAGGTTGTATTCATTCACATATGTAAATCCAATTAAACATGCAAAACATGTTTCACGACACACGAGTAAAATAACATAATGTTCCAAATCTGAAAACTGATTTACTACGAAAACTATAATGATAACAAACTATTCCATATCTCCCTCAGTCTATTCGTTGTATCGCGTTTGGTTTTGTTCGTTCAAACTGCGAAATAAAATATAATATAATCGATATTAGAAGCACCTCTTTATCATAAATAGATTCTTGGTTTTGAGGTTAACATTTGTTTAAATGGCTAAGTAGCGTTTACAAATCAGGACCTTTAAACATTATGACGTTACAGAGTAATGTAATATATTATTAATATGAACTAAAGCTAGTAATAAGAAAAGTCATACATTTGTTCTAATAAGTGTTACGTGTAACGTAGCTATGTTCTTTCTATCTAACAAATTGCATATACAAAACAAACTCAGGACTACAAACCTCCACGACATGTTTTCTACTTTTAAAAACCAGGAATTCGCCAACTTCTTTCATCGGAAACACGATTCTAAATTCATATAAGATATCAACATTTTCAGAACGTTACAGGTTCCATTTAGCACCACCACACACAATTGCAAACAGTTATAAATTCGGCATGTACATGGTTTATGATTAGTTTTATATATAAATGACTCCGACAATTTACTAATACAACGTTCCATGGAATGAAATAACAAAGTCAACTCATTAAATACTTATGTAAAATGTATGCTGTGAGAAGTATATATCAGCATACAATTGGAATACATGTAGTTATATTTAATGTTGGTCTTTTTTGACTGATCACTTAGCAATTCATTATAAAAATCACTAAAACGTGAACTATCAACATTAGTTCGCGGTTAACCGTATAAAAATGCCATTTTAAAAATATAGTACAGCTCACGATCGTTTGATAATAACAAAAAATATGCGGAAGATGACAGCTATGTTAATTTGACTAGATAATAAAAGCATGTCTGTTCATCAGTGTATTATGTAGCTAAATATTAAGTTGGCGAATGTGATATATATGTAGATGTTTTTGTAAACACGTGTATGTCAAAATGACATTTATTATTTATATTATATTATTTATTATATGAAATAACATATATTTACTTGTTTCCGCCTGAAGTTTCCTTAGAAATTACTGACGTATCAACACCATGATCATATACTATACGGATTGTGTCTTTGGCATCAGAACTTGTATGTTTTGGCGTAACCTATAACAATCAGAATTAGTCTCTCTAATGAATAATAAATGTGTAAGATATAACGAAGCAAACATGAAACAACGTTTTTTAACACGGTAATGTTATATGAATACAAGTTTGTCCGAAATACGGTTTGTATTTGGTACATTAATGAATGACACTCGTTTTACGTTTGTGTTTACAGAGCAATACACATTTTAATTCTGTATTAAGCGTTAATGATTCTTAAAAAGATTGTTTTGCATTTGAATAATTTAAACATACCCGGATGTTAGGGATTTTATATCCATTCCACAATTCATGATCGCTCTTCAGTGGTGCAAAGGTTGCAATCATAATCGAGGATTCAAGTTTAACTTCCGACGGTATTAATATTTTAAAACCATTAGTCAACATGGCATCATCCTGTACCTTAGTATAATAGGTTTCGTTAAAAATTGTTCTCCAAAAAGAGAACACCCCATTTCCATATCGGTCCCATCCTTTTTTTGTCAGCCCTAAAATCGACAGACCGCACAGTTGTGTAACGTTATTTGCAGTACCAAACGGACACGACCCATGGGCGCTTAGGTTCCATTTAATCATACACGTTTCAGCTGTATCATTTGCAGAGGACCGACAGCCGATAGGTGTTGAATGGATTGAAGGTACAATAAAATCTCCGGCAGCAGATGTACCAAAGGTCCACTTGAAAATAATTAAACGACATGCATTTCTACGAGATTAATGTCTAACAAAATTTGATTTTGTCTTCAATATTAATACAATTAATCACACCTATTGTTGTACATTTCGAATTTAAACCGTACGTACTGCTTTGAATCCGGTTTGAATTTGCTTGCTGAAAAAAGGATGGGATTTCTTGCCGAACTTCGTCTCAGACCATTGGAACGAGCATTGTATCTGTGAATATAATTATAAAGGTACAATTAACAAAATTCCAGGCGTTCCAATTACCTGATTACAACTTAAATGCGCCTTAAACGCATACATATATAGGATAACATACTTGAAAGCCAAAGTATATCTGCCCACACGTGCTACTGATATCTTTTTCAGTCAAATCAGTGGCCTGTAGCTCACTTCGCTCAAGAGGGCCAATTGTCTTGCAATGGAGTCCATTAACGTACCTAAAATGTGCAATGCAATCAATTATCTTTTTCTTCCAAAATATTACAAACATTATTTTAAAAGTGCAAATACGGACAACTTGTTTGCGTTACTTGCATGAGTACATCGATAGAAGTATTCATATTGTCGCGGTGTCCTAATCATGTACAACTTATTGTATAACAATCTCTAACTTACCAATGAATTGTATAAAACCATCCATCTTGGTTATTATTGTTTCTGTTATACGAATTGTAAAATCTATCCAGGGGATTGCAACGAAAGACAACTGAAGGTGTGTATATTTGGGTAAATGACTTGTTATCTATTTCACTCTGGAAATGGAGGTTTTGTACAAGATGCGCCCATCTGTCGGTCGAGTTGCCCGCCGAAACTACCATGGCGTCAGTGTCTGCAATTTCGATATGGTTCTTTAGTGAATAACTTATTTTTAAAGTATAGAGGAAATAATAGCAGTGAGTATACATATGTATTTACATGAACGGTGCTACATTGATACTGTGACAAGAACGATTAATGTACTCATTATACATTTTATATGATGACGGATAGTGTCGATTATATTATGACATATACCAATCCCGTCTTAGATAACGATTATATAAAAAAAGTATATTATTGTTATGATTAGAATATATCAACTCGACTTGTACGGATCGAACAAACGTGTATCACACCCTGTGGGGTCAGCACAACTGTATACTATATATGAAAGTGATTGTCGATTGTTTTAAAGAGATGCTATCTTGACAATAAATGTACCTGTTGTGTCATTTCACTCTGTCATTTCAATTATGTTTACTCTTCTAGTTAATGTTGGCGTTAGTATATTGTATTGTGCTATCGTCAAATTATAATAATCGTAGACTATTTCATGGATTTAGGTTAAAGTTAAGCTTCAATTAGCAAACGTACATTACCTATACAATATGCAGCAAAGACAACATGAGGAGCTTGTAACTTTACAAGGTATTCCGCACCACACGTTCTCATATCAACAGACAGATTGTAAACATTTCCGAATTCTTCAAGATTTCCGATGACAGCTTGTGTTGTGATTGTGGTCCCCGCCTTAAGTTTGTTAAGCTCTGTATCTCTTATTGGATCTATCAAAAAAGACAATGGCGTAAGATAAATGAAAGTTCCTCAAATTGATTCATAACTTATTCGGAATATATTCGGTTCGGTAAAATATCATATTTATTTTATTTATTTCACGGGTGTTCAAAGAAAGCACATGGTACTAGTTCAACAGGAACTTCGGGTAAAAATATATTTAATCACTATAAATGCAATAGAATACACCGAAGAAAGCGTTTGACTTTCAAACAAATTGAGATAATTGAACACAACAAGACTTTTAAAACGTCACCTACTTTGTATAATCTGACGTTAAATATTTAATTCGTTTGTATTTGATATAGTCATAAAGCTGGTGTGTTAACTGCAGTATGACGTGGTTAACATATTTGTTTGGCATTCAGTTATTACACTTTCAATTAAAAATTTATATTTTATCAGTTGTTTAAGACCCTTTAAATATCAACAATATGTATAAAAATAGAATGAGTAAATGACCATAAATTTGGCCACACATGAATCGAAACAAATAGCTTTTAAAAGAAAAATCAAGTTAAGTGTGTTACATAGTGTCAAGAAATATATTAAAGGGACATTACTGTGTTACACTGAATACTAGATCCCAAAAGAGTTGTCTCTACTGTTAATCTTGTATTTATATGCTTATGTTTCTTAGTTTATTGGACACTTGTAGCTTGGGTATGAATGAATAAACATGTAGCCACATACGCCTTACGTTATATTAATAACACCGGCTAGACTACAACATGGTGTCAGACGTTTAAAAAACTTCGGATAAAACCAATGGAATTTTGATTTTAATATAGTCATAAAGTTCCTGGATTTTATTAATTTGTGCTAATTATGACATTCTGCTCATTTTAAAAAGATGGATAGCGGACACAATATAGGCCAAACACCCAAGATGGACTGGGACAATCCGGACTTACACCAAGCATTTAAATCGTAAATCGCACTGTGATTTCATGTTCAAAGGTCCATTTAAAGGAAAAGACGAAAAAACAAAATGTAATTATTTAATGTTATGGGTTGGCGAAAAAGGACGTTCAATTTATAGTACATGGATACTAACAAATGACCAACAGAAAAACTTGAAACATCATTTTGATCTATTTGAGCAATATTGCAAACCAAAATATAACAAAATTTACTCCAGATATGTTTTCAAGACAAGAATACAAAAGGATGGAGAAACATTCGAACAATTTACTACAGATTTGCGATTATTAATAAAGGATTGTGAAAACCCTGCTGACATCATCGATGAAATTATACGAGACCATGTTATATTTGGAATCCGTTCTCAGAAACTACGCGAAAGAATGATCAGTGAAGAAAATGATCTAACACTTCAGAAATGTTTGGACAAACGAGCTGACGAAAAGCCAGGTGAAGTCGATGGACAACAGTGGTATCCATGACGTTGCCAGTGCCAGTGGAACAAAACGGCCAACAACAACCGGATACAAGCCAAAATGGAAGGGACAGTATAAGCCCAACAACGCAAACAGGGGGAAATGTGCAAACTGTGGTGGTAGAAGGCATCCTACACAAGAACTTTGACCGGCACAGGGAAAGAATTGCAATTATTGCCACAAGATGAACCATTTTGCGTCAGTGTGTTTCCAGAAAATTAGGACAACAGCACCAGACCTAAACATAAAGCCAAAATGAATCAGGTAAATGACTTTTCTGACTCAGATCAAAGTGACACAAATGATAAATACTTTATCAATTCGATCATTTATGATAAGCAAAAGAATCAAGCACATGTTAAACTAAATGTTGGTCCTAAAGAAACAAAAACTAATGTTCAAAATTGACTCCGGTGCACAGGTCAATATCTTTCCATTACGTAAATTTGCATCTTTAGGGATTAAAGGTCCACTCAAAAACACTCACATCAATGGAACATCACTTAAGGTTCAAGGCATGATTCGTCTTCAATGTAGCTACGATGGTAAACAGTCATATCAGGATTTTTACATTGACCGTCCCATATTAGGTTTAGACGCATGCATGTCTATGAATCTAATCAAATTTGTGTCAGGAATTGAACATAAACATTTCTACACAAAAGACACGGTTGTATCTAAACACTCTGATGTATCTACTGGTCTAGGAACTCTCCCAGGGGAATCTGACATTTGCATAAAACCCAATGCTGTTCCAGTTATTCACCCACCTAGACGTGTTCCTGTAGCAATCACAGACAGACTCAAAAAAGAGTTAAACATAATGGTTAAGGATGGTGTAATAACCAAAGTTACTGAACCGTCCGAATGGGTCAACAGTATGGTCACTGTTGAAAAGCCCAGTGGTGCTTTGCGGGTGTGTATTGATCCAAAAGACCTCAATGACGCTATTATGAGACCGCACTATCCATCAAGATCAATTGACGACATTTTGCCTGACCTGACTGGCGCTAAAGTGTTTTTATAATTTGATGTACGGCTACTGGTCTGTAAAATTGAACAAAAAGTCATCTTTCTTGACAGTGTTCAATACTCCATTTGGGAGATATAGGTATCTCAGACTACCATATGGGATAAACTGCGCACAGGATATTTTTGTTCGGATAATGGACGAATGTCTTGAAGGTTTACAGGGCATCACGGTCATTGTTGGTGATATTGTTTGTTTTGGAAGTAACAGACTAGAACATGACAAGAATCTCGATATATTGATGGACAGGTGTCGACAGATTGGTCTAAAGCTCAGTGCTGATAAAACTGAAGTCGGACAGACAGAAATTCCATTCTTTGGTCACGTACTAACAGAAAATGGACTGAAAATTGATCCTTCAAACGTAAGGGCTATTCCGGAAATGCCATCCTACAGTCAAAGTCTGATCTTGAGACAATACTTGGAATGGTAAACTATTTGCAAAGATTTGCACCAAATCTTGCTGAAATGACTAGTCCACTGAGACAATTGTTGAAAAAGGACAGTATTTTCCGGTGGGACCCGGAGCATGAAACGACCTTAAACAAAATAAAAGGAGTTATCACTCAAAACCCAGGACAAATACTTTCGTATTTTGATCCTAAAGTTGATGTTGTGTTGCAAGTTGACGCATTATATTAATAACACCGGCTAGACTACAACAAAGTGTGTTAATGACATCAATTCTATCTTACGTCATGCATTTTTATATTATCGACCACTTTTTTTCAATACTTTTACTAATAACTGATTTACGCTATAATAATATGATGATAAATAATATGGTAAACATGACTTTAAATGTGTAGTAAAAGTCGCATCGTATTAATTTATATTATTTAAAACTTTTTTTGCCGGCCAAAGTGTTGACCGGAGTATACCTGTGAGATAAATGGGATAGTACGTTCCGCATGCGCCTGATAAACTCCCATTCATGTGTTCTGCTGTACTGATCATGGCACTGCCGATGTTGTACCACGTGTCTTTCAAACGGTCATCTGTGATTGGCGGTTCTGTTGAAGCGAGGATGTACGATGGGGATCGACGGTACAGATCCGGTAATGTAGGGACGAATTCGTGGCACACATTCACTTGAAACAGTATTCACTCGGAAATTGATTTATTTCTTAATAAGAACGTATCATTTTTATGTATTTTAATGTATATGTACATTAATTGTTTTGGAGAGGGGTTATCAAGTAGGAACAACAACTTACCTCTTAATAGATCTACAGAAATCTTCAAATCGTCGCCGTTTCATTCATTTGAATGTTCATTTATCCGCATGATATTGGATAAAACTTTCTGGCATATACAGGAGACTATATTAAGTTTTGCATTTAAGTACCACATCGATATCGCTGTGTGTTGATTGAGACGTTGTATTATTTTAGTTGTATTTGTATTCAAAATGTCGAAACAATATCCATATACTCATATTTAAAAAAAAAAAAAAAGATCATACCTTTCATCGTGCACACGTCACCCTTTTCTGTAAACCCTTCAGCACAGCTGCAGATTGAACTACTGTTGCAAACAGAGTTCACTCTCGAGATATTGCAATCTGCGTCCGATTCACAATACGAGATGTTCGCTAAAATATATGCTAAGGTGTTTCTTATATATTTAGAATTTATGCGGAGAATAGAATTAACAAGTCTGTATTCGAAGTGCCATGAATGTATGATAATGTATAATTATAATTGGTATTGTACAGGGTACGTATGGATACCTTTTCTGCAGACGAAATTATTCACATATTGATTAAACGCCCTATGCTGGATGGATACAAGATCAAAACCAGACCTACAGATGCATTGTTGTGTTTGGGTATTGCAGATATACATATTTGCTCCAGTAACAATGTCTGCATTGCTTGTGTTACAATCTTTGTTGCTGTTACATGTTGATCCATGAACTAAAATTCAAATAATAATATAATGTTACAGTTTTTTTTATTTGTTTCAATACAAAGTTTAGCGCAAATAACAAGTACACAACGCAATTTATCGGTAAAAATAATTATGTGACAAAAACACTTTGATTGAACCGAAGAACAAAACCTTGATACAAGTAGGCCCTATATAACCTCTAGTTGTAACTAATAAAATATTGGTATAATTTGAGTCGCAACTTACTTTGTACACAAGTGCTATCTGTTGTGTTTCGTTTGAACCCTGATGCACACGAGCACAGGTTGTCTAAATCACATTGAAAAGCTTTGTTGGTGTAATTCATATCGTATTTGAATTTGATCTCAAAATACGAGCGTCGGTAGAAGTCATCATCCGTATGTCCACCACACATGTGAGTGTCCGCACAACTTGAACCGTAAACTGAAAGGCAAAACGAAATGAAACACAAAAAATCGTGGCAAACCGGTATGTGTATACATACTCGTCTTACTCAAATAGCACATGTAAATGACTTTATTCAATAACCATATTGACATAACGTATTATTTAAAGGGACTTTTCTGTGTTTTCATAAATGCCTATATGTAGAGAAAACTACCGATATGCATATCAAATCTCGCTTTCCTGAAATCTTGCTTTACCAGTGGAACTGAAGAGATACATGTGTATGATGCGGAATCACAAAAGGGTCATTGCATACGCATTTTTTTAATTTTTAGTCGATATTCGGAAATGCGATGAAGATACTGCGACAACATGACAGCACGATTTCGATAACTTGACAACAAGACAACACGACTGTTCGATGACGATAATGTGACGGTACGTAACAGTGCGGTAATAGTGAAATTACCTTGTATACATGTTGCATTATTCACAGATTTCACAGCATGCCCCGTCGGACAGCGACAAAACGATCCTATGTCTGTATTCGTGCATTTGAGTCCTTCGTAAAAGCAGTCTTCATTCGAACTGCAGCCGGCATCCATAACTACATAAGTATAATATAATTTAGTTTCATTTATTTATTTTAAAACATAATAAAATTGTATTTGCTTTACAGAATGGTTAGTTTGCTTTGTGATCATTTGAATGTTGGTTCGGAGTAAGGTTCCAGTAGGCCGTTACATAATCGAAAAATATTTACCCCAGATGCATTTGGATTCCCTGGGGACAAAGCCTGTACTACATGCACATGTGCCGTCAATACAAGACATGTTTGAATTGCGGCCGCATTCCAATGATGATGTACATTCGAAGCCCAGATCTGAAAGGATATTTATGTTTCAAACAATCTACTTAAATATAAAGAAGAATATGAAGTAAAGCAACAGAGCATAAAGTAAGAAATCAAATCAGAAAAATACTGTATGTAATTAAATGGTGTCAGACAACGCAAAAAGAGAATGCATTCTAATGGATTAATATCTGTGGTTCAAAGTGATAAACATCGTATTTGTGTGTGTGTAAATGTGTGTGCGTGCGTGTGTGCTTGCGTGTGTGTGTGCAATTGTACATTTAGTTATGTGCTGCTCAAATGAACGCAGATAAGTACAGTAGCATCGATTGGTATGTCACATTACATTTCAAAATACATTGTGAGGGTATGTATGTAGGAACATATGTCTCCCAATATAGGTTCTATAATAAATATAAAATGATAATCTTATTTCTTAAACATGATTCTCGATAAATGAACTTCTACTGCTGCCACTTACATGAATTACAAACTCCATTTATTTCTTTTAAAACATGCGTATCGCACTGACAAGTGTGTTTTTTTGTGTCACACACATGGTAAGTGTTGTAGTATGGCACTTTTCCATACCTCCATATCGGTTCAAACAGCGAAGGATTGCAGTCGAAATCAGCAGCGTATGGACGGCATTTTAAACCATTGACTGATAAATAATAATCGTATATGTAAGCGTAATAGTGTACAGGTTATGTAACCAAAAATATCTCCTCAAATACAAAATATGCTACTTTGCAATCAAATACAATGTATTGGTTTACAATTGGAGTGTGTGTCATATTTAAATGACAATTCGCATTTAACAAAAAAACGACACTAACATTAAGGGAACTTATTCACAGATTTTCTTATTTAAAAAAAAAAATGTCATTAAATCTGTTTACCTACAAATCTATACTGTTTCAAATAGTAATACGTAAGTACTTCGGCAAGAAAAATATTCGAAATATTCGAGTTATGTCCACAAATAAATACCAGAAACACAAGCTCCTTCAACTTTTCTAAATCCCGGTTTACAATAGCAATTTTCAAACAAACATGTAGAATTTTCGCCATGACAGTCTTCCTCCGTTGAGCAGTCATCTAAATCCAAAAAAAATGTTTATTAATACGTGTTTTGTGTTATTTGAACACATTTGATCAGCTACTTTTGGCATGTTTGCAGCTGGTCAGTAAATTCTATAACTTAAATGATTTAGCGCAAAATATAAATGAAGTAAAAATGTTAATGATAGTATCATAAAACTGTTTTTTTAAATCACAACCGAGTTAGAAATCGAGGCTTTCGGATTTAAAGGCGTATAGCCTCACCTCTCGTACAACACAACAGTTATATTTCGCCATGTGTAAATTAGTTAAGTAAGCGATCAACATTTTTTCAGAACACTTTCAGGAAAACAAATTGAAACACACTAAATAACCACATGGGTTTGCATTTATAAGTTTGTATAACTTTTCAATTTTGAATAATGATTACCCATAAACAACACGTATGGATAAATGTGTTTGAGTTACTTTGCCCTAAAGATCGGAAATTGAGACCGAACATACGATAATGAAAACGCTTAAAATCTAAACGCAATTTTCAAATTCTTCTTATTACGAAAAATCCTGCATTTCTCCTTTATTAAATATCCACATTTACAAAAACATTTTTTTTACTAAATTATACTTTTACATTTCAAATAGTAAAAGTAATTTCATTCCAGCTTACTTACTTTCGATGGGTCCATTGTTAAAATGTTGAAAGATCATAATGATTATTTATAAATGCGGGTGTTATTTTTTTTAGGCTTATCCATACACATGTATTTATTTGGCGATCCAAAGCAAACAAAGTCTAAATTACCTAAGAATCTGTCTGTAATACTTCATGTATTCAGATACAATGTTTTGATACAAATCAAAGGATATTAAGTTAGATGTTTTTACCAATAATAGTACCCTATTTACCCCTATTGAATATACATTTGTATTTAATAAATGAACTTACATGGTTGACAATATCCTTTTGGACAAATAAGCAAAGAAGATCCACATTCGGCATCCTGCTTACAAGGTTCTGCAAATAAAATATCAAATGCGCTCGTTTAGTATACATTTTATTTTGCCTTCGATTAGTTTCACTAAAAACCATCCTGTTAGCCCTTACTAACGTATCAATTTCAATAGAATGAATCGCATCATCACGTTTCTACGTTACAAACTATTTGGGCGTGTAGTGGAAAAATAGGAGATTAATTCTCGTGTGTAAAGTGCCGCCCACGTCAACGTAGACAGCTCAGATACGCCAATTTTTACTTCCGCTAACAGCTAAAATATACTTCCTTGCAAAAAAAAATATAAAAAATTGCGGACTGTACTTTATTATCGTAAAACACCTATAAGCCTTTTTTCTTCAAGAAGATTCATGTGTAAACATTTCATAATATTTTTATTTTTACCAATTTGTTTGCAGTAAGTACGGTTCGAGTGCAGGAAGTTGGTACATCGTGTATACCAAAGGTAATGGCAGTCGTTGTCGTCTAAACACTTACCATCCGTATGCCCTGAAAAAAGTACATTTTCAGTATATGGTTAAAGAGTAAACAAACTTTGTATTCCACGTAACCGACCGATACTTTTTGTTCGTGCCTACTCAAAATTTATGTTTAGTTTTTGTTTTGGTATTTTAGTTGAGTTTTTGATCTTGTTTGCTACATAAAATCATATTCGACATATTGACCTAAACGTGTTACAAGGGGATTTTAACGATTTGTGTCAATACAAAATTTAGGAAATAACTTTGTATATTACGTGGGAACAGTCAACCTATGTTACATTTGTTTTTGTAACGCACGTTTAGGTAAACACTAAAAGACACAACGTATTATTGTGTCTGTAACAAGTTTGTTATCTAGTCTTGATATCATAGTGGACGACATAAATTATCATTTAATAAATGAATCTTCTTACCTGTCGACAAACAGAAGAGAAACAAGCAGGCAAATATGGCTATGTGTCCACCCATAGCGCAGTCTTAAAAAAATATGTGGGCGACATATTATAAAATGCTCATAATTGTTGCATAATTTGTAAAATAAAATACATGTATCCACTTGATGACTTTGAGTAATATGAGTTCACTGTCATCTCAGAATATTCAAAACACTATCATGAGCATATTATATTCAATAAGAACATGTATATTGTTAACTCTCGAAATTCGGGGAAACCCATACACATTTAAATACATTCCAAAAGAACTGTGAGATATAACGTATCCCATGTTATTTGTGGTTTATAGGGAAATGCGATTGATTTAAAAATGATAATTTATATTTTCAAACATAAAAAAGTGAAAATAAGCAAAACATATTAATTGACGTCATGACTTCATTATTCCAGAGCAATTTGACAGTGTAAGTATTTTACAATGTTCATAAAAGTTGCAAAAGCATGATATAAGAACCGTTTGTGTTGATTTGTGATAGATTTTCGACTTTTATGTACTCGTAATCTTTGGAAATGCATATTTGTAGGAGTAAAGATTGTAGCTAGGACAGGGCATCGATAGTGTATCAAGAAGCCCTAGAACATATATACTAATTGGGATACTGTAATATTAATAGTTTTAAACAAAACTAACACAACGTGTCTTCTATACAAAAAAAAATCATATAAAACCATATCAAATCAGTAAGATTCGAAACCCTTCAAGCTAGTTTCAGCCAAAAAAAATATTAAGAAGAATCGTTTACATAATCTAAATTTGTTCCATTTTTTTACTGTCGCCCAAACAAAAATAAAATGAGAATGAATATGGCTAACTAATAGTCAATAAATAAGCTATTTATTGCAAAGTTATTGCCAATGCAAATCACATGCAAATGAGCTAATACATATGCAATAAATTGGCAAAAAATTGGATCAATAAATCGGCAATAAATTGTGAAAAATTTATTCATCCTTGTTAAATGAATTGTCAATAAATAGGGTATATGAATTGTCAATAAATACGGTCAATGAACTGGCAATAAATAGGGACTTCAGTACAAATCATATATTAAATAAATTGACAATAAATCAGGTTAACAAGTCTGCAATAAATAGTGTTAATAAATTCTGAAAAAAATCTGATGGAAATTGAAATGTGACAAAGTATTAATTTGTTAAAAAAAGGCTTTAAATTTTGTGGCAGAGTAGTTATTCATAAATACATCTAAGTGTTGGTTACATTGCCAT